>VNJV01016242.1:0-11305 GCA_008042635.1 Drosophila nikananu
ATTACTGGATCCCATTTGACGAGATGATATGCAGACGTTCCCGAGGTATTTTATCCTACCCATGCCGAGTCTGCCAAGGGAACCATCCTCTTTGGAAATGCCACCGTTTTCTTCGGCTTAACGCTGAGAAACGGCTCCAGGCAGTCTTGGATAAGAAGTACTGCGTCAATTGCCTAGCCCACCACCATTTCACTTGATCTTGCTGCAGTGACGACCGATTCCATTCGTGTGGCCAGGATCACCACACACTTCTCCATGTCCACGTGCGCTCAGCGTATCCAACGATTTCCCGAGCAAAGGCCGTGTTTTTATTTATCGAGTGCACCTCTAGGTTGAAGCCATCCTCCTCCGAAATTTCTAAAACTGTTTATTATTATTTGTTCATTTAATGTAAATGCAATGACAGAAACAAAAAATTAACGTTTCAAATAAACTGTGTACCTTGGAGTAGCATTAGGTTGATAGCTAGATAGTACCAGCTCCGAAAGCGGGTAGCCACACTTTTTACTACATTAAACATTTGATTTTGGCACCATAACTCGGAAGGATGTGTTGGATTTTCCAGCTTATATTTCTTATATGTGTTTTTCTATCAACTGTTTTAACAAACATATCATCCGTGTTTTTTGTAAGCAATATAACAAGCTCATGTTTACAATTTACCACTACTTTCTTGTAGTCTTTACGGAATCTCATTAACATTTTGAGTGGTACAGAAAAGCTAAAATATCCTCCCAAAGGGATATTATCTTCTCCACTCCACCCAGCATTCCGGTAAAGAACTTCCAGTTGACCGACGGATAGAAAGTTCTTCATAGTCGTTGCAATTCCAGTACGACTTGTCCTATACAATTCACATCCGTTTAACTCACATCTTATTTTATCCAACAAATAGGACAAGCAATTATTTTTGAGCAACCCACTAACACTATTTGTGCTACTCTTTCCTGAATTTGTATCAATAATTTTGGAGAAAACTTTCACATGGCAAGACGTGCAAATCCTGGATCTAAATTGACTTCATAATTCGCCTTGAAGCTTTCTTTATATGGATAAAAGGAATGATTTTCTTTTTTAATAATGTTTTGATCATTGGCAAGTTGTTAATTTATTTTTTAATGTGAGAGCAGGAAGATGAGCATCTTCGAGATGACGATGATGATGATGATGTTTTCACTTCAATTTTAGATTTTATAATGCTATCATGCGATGTGACAAATTTTTATTATAAATAATCATTTTGTTGGTCGTATGTGAAGTCGAATTGATAAAGTTGCCCCACGCAAATTAATCAAATCTTTGTCCTGATCAGTTATCCGTACTTTGAGTGTGCTTATTTCTCTGGCGTTGATACGCAAATAAATCAGATTTCTTTTCATGATGTTCATTTTATATCCAGGAGGAACATTTATTCCAAACTCATGATGCCCATGGTTTGCTCTTTTTCCCACATATGACCCACTTATAATATTACATTTTTATTCTGGACGTTAATGCACTAAGGTCAGTACATTCAAGTGACCCGTATGACATCAAGCACGTGCCTTTTCGTGTTAGGTGTTAGTGGGCGCAAAAATGTGAAAATATAGGAAAGGTATACGAGGAAGTGACTACTGGCATGCTGCCAGATTGTTTGCCTGTATGCGTACTAAGTGGGTTATGTACAAATCGTTATAATTTGCACATAGGACTCTAAAGGGTTCATGCAATTTAAAAGATGTCCTACAGTGGCGCAAAACTAAGGGAATATAGGATCTAGTATTTCTACTCGGTACGTGAAAATTAAGCTGACCCAAAAAGTCAGCACTTTCCACGTCACCGTGGATAAGGTTAAAAATGAAGGTGACGCCACGCATGGTTCTACGATTAGCTAGAGAAGGTAAGTTAATTAGAAGGAGTCTACTAGAGTACGAGGGTAACCTCTGGTTTGGATCCCAGTTCAAACCACGTAAAGCGAAAAGTAAAAAGTTCTTCTAAACTGACTCAATGCGATTACTGTGGACCCCATACTGAAGGCTCCAAACGCAAGATCCAAATTCTAAGATAGGACGAACTAAAGAAATATATAAGGATTTTGTAACATAGGGGTCATTGAATTCTTTCGACTACCGTTTAATGAATCCAAGCACACCTCAGGCTTTATTCACCATGCACGAAATATGACCAATAAAGTCAAGCTTAGGATCCAGGCGGACTCCCAAATCATCGACTATAGCAATTATTTCCAAAGAGCAGCAGTTCAGCGTGTAAGTCGCAAGCTTGGGACCGACACGGGAGAATGTCATTAGCTTGCATTTGGAGCCGTTTAGGTTGAATAAGTTTATGCGGCACCATGTTTGAAAATTATTAAGATCTGTCTGTAAATCAGATTGGAAGGAAGCGTCCTTATATTGCACGCAAAGTTTGACATCGTCAGCGTATATAAGTACTCTGGAGTTAATCAGAACTTTGGGCAGGTCGTTAATAAATAATGTAATCATTCCAATCTAATAGGATTTTTTAAAAATATTTTCAGGATTATCCGAGATGTAAACTTCATTATCATGTAGTCTTAATTTCCGTTTATTAAATCCAAATAACCGACCAATTGATCGTTCATGATTAAAATATACCGTCTCATTTTTCGTATTTACTTGAACTTGTAGTGTGTTGGTGTTACATTCAATTTTTATGGTGTCATGAAGATTGTACTACCTCTGTTTATTAATAATATATTTTATAATTTCATAAAACTCGTATGAGCCGACATGTATTTCTATTACTTTATTCCTAATTTGAAATATTTTATTTCTCTTGTCAACATTCGGGATAGTGTTGAATGTATAAAAATTAAATAAAGCACATTCATAGTTACGTTTTTGTTCAATTTGTGGAACAGAATTTTCGGTTAGTATAGATGTATTCCCATTTAAAGCAATTGGTAATGATGTGGTCATAATGTCTCATTATACTTATAACATTACTTATTCGAGTACAATGAAATAAACAAAACCTTTTCTATATCGTCCAGTTTTTACATTATGGTCCTTTGAGATTTCTAAAAACCCAAATCTATTCTCCCAATACTTGCTCGATATATTCATAAATGTCGACGCATGTTTAACTCATCTTGGTTAAACATTATAATAAAATTCACATTATCTCGAATTAAACGTTTCGGGATATGGGTATACGTTTGAGATAAGTAGAAGGAATCGACGTCCATATGCCTTCCCATGGAGAAAAAGCTTCGTATATTGTCCTGCTTCTCGGAACAGACGTAGTCGAAAATCATAAAAGAATTGTTTTTAGCCTCTCGTGGTGATAAAACACTGTCATTCGTTGCAAATGTGTAATATCCCATACCTCGTATTGGATTGACAAGTTTTTCCAAATACTGATATTTTGGTTGATATAATCTCTTTGAAAATATATAAATATTTTCCAATTTTAATCCATTTGGACTTTCAATAAGGCTTATCATAACATTAGTTTTTCCGCAATTAGATGGTCCAACTCTAATTGTGTTTGGTAGCAAGGAGATGTGACGTTGAAAGGTACTCCCGTCATGTCCAGCACCTTCAATGTTTCTTATTGTGATGCTTTTATTTTGTCTTAATAAATGCATATTTTAGAGAAAGGTACTTCATTCATGGACAATCACTCGTTAATTGAGGGTTATATAAAATGGGCAAACGATTTTATAATGAAATTAGTCATAATAGAAAGGTAATAAATACTCTACCCCATGAGGCTCATATGTCGGGATAGAATTACTGTGGACCTGGTAGAAAGCTAGAGAAACGGTTAGCTCGCGGTGACAGGGGTATAAACCCATTGGACGAAGCTTGTCGCATCCACGATTTGGCTTGTTCAAATAACAAGAACTTGGGTGAACGACATAAAGCAGACTCAGTTTTAATTGATAGGGCTTGGGAACGTGTAAAAGCGCCGAATATATATGTATATTTCGTTACAAACATGTTGAAACTAAAGAAAAAATTTGGTATGGGATCTAAGCTGCAAAAAAAGAAACCAGTAAAAAATCTCTTGCCTCAATCATCAAAGAGGCTAGCATTGAATTACGAAAGCATAAGCCTTTCAACTTATTGAATGCAGTAAAAGTGGCTCGGAAAGCAGTTTCTAACTCAGTTGGGTGTAAAAAGAATGTGGTGGTTCCTCGGGTTATAAAAATACCAAAATTTGGGTGTTTTTTTTTGCCATTGGTGCCTATATTAACAGCCCTTATCGCTGTGGATAGATTGGCATCGGGTAGAGCGAAGTGAAGTCTATTAATAACGCAAAAAATGCAAAGACCCAACGTGAGGAAAACCAGAGACACAACAGAAAAATGGAATCGGTAGCATTGGGGAAGGGTTTGTATTTACAACCTTATAGAAAAGGGTATGGTATTTCATTCTCAAAAAATAATAAAACACAAAAACGCAATTAAAAAAACTTCTGAATGAGCTACCCAAAAGAGCATTATCCTATATTGAAATATTAACGTTTGCTTTTAAAAATTTTAAAAACTTCCGGGGAGTCTACATGAAGGACGAGTTACCTAAATTTCCCATTCATTCTGAGTCCGGAATAGTAAATTTAGCAGACTCCACATCAAACGGAACGCATCGGGTAGCGTATTACAAGAAAGGATCAGACTCGTATTACTTAGATAATTTTTATACCATGTACCGTAGGTACAAAGGTATATTAATTTCGTGCAAATGTATGTAACAGGCAGAAGGAAGCATTTCCGACCCCATAAAGTATATATATTCTTGATCAGCATCAACAGCCAAGTCGATATAGCCATGTCTGTCTGTCCGTCTGTCCGTCTGTGTAAACGCCGAGAGCTCAGCAACTATAAGAGCTAGAGCCAGCAAATTCGGTGTGTAGGTCGAAATGTTTTGCACGCAGATCAAGTTTGTTTCAGATTTAAAAATTTTCCTCCCACTCCCCCGCAAATCAATAAAAACGTTTTGCAGCCGCAAATATTACCATATATCTTTCTTTTTGTGCATAGGCATGCATATGTAGAACATGTATCAATACCGAAAATCTGGTAAAGCTCGGGTGAAAAACAGAAAAGTTATTTACTTATCAGTGTGCTATCTATTTGGCAGCTAGCAACAGGTGCATCCCAAAAAACAACAACAAAACTGATGAGCGCAAGAAACTAACTCCCGTGCGCAAAAAAGAGAGGAGGGGTTATCTCTGTCTCTGTCTTGCACACGCAAGTGCATGAGATGGTGGTGGTTTTTGCAAAGAGCGAGTTTGTTTACATTTCTCTAATAGGCAAAAGTCGCAATAGGCAAAAGCGGCGATATATTTTGGTACATGGTATATAACAGTCGTTCACGAACGACTGTAGCTTTTTTACTTGTTTGAATTTACAACCGTCATCAGAAGTTATTAGATATTTAGGAAAAAATATTAAATATAATTACTAACTTATCCAAAAATTTGGTACTTTTAACTTTTTAATTAAATTTTTCTAGTCTGCAGTTCGACGCATCCTCCACTTAACATGAAGTGTGCAATTTGATATTTTTAATCACTAGTGTCTAGTAGTAGTATCATTCAACTTCACCAGCTTCGACAAGCAACACCAGCAACGCCACAAGCTTCGACTAGCAACTCCAAGAACTGCAGCATGGCGTCGATGTGATTTACATTTAGAAATTGAGTTATTTCAAGTTTATGCCGTTGGCATTCCACATGGATACACGTAGGTTAGACATTTATTATTTTGACTGTTGTGCTACAAGCAGCTGAATCACCATGTTCTGGTTCTGAACAAGGGTTTACATAGTTGTTTTTATAAATGACCTGAGTTCCATCATACTTTATTGCATCATAGGTTCCAAGTTGCTTTGCGGCTGCCCTGGAACCTGCTGAGCTGAATTTTCAGAGTGTGGCTGGGGTGGATTTTCCATGCCTGTTCTTAGTGTTTTTAGCGGCCCTAATTATGATCTGGCTGCCTTGGCGAAAAAAAAGTGTTGCGTACTTTTTGAGTTATAATACGCATTTTGCGTTGTTGGCGCGTAGCTGTCGTTCGTTGCATTTTTCAGTTCCTTGTAGACCGTACACCCTCTGTAGTTTGCCGTATGGTTTCCTCCACAGTTGCCACATTTTTTCTTTTGGGGTCTTCTTTGTTTGCGGCGTAAATTACGGAGTTGTGAAAGTCTCCGCAGACTACGCAGACTGTCTGAAGTGAGCAGTATGTCTTGGAGTGTCAATACTCCTCTCAGTTTGTGCATTGTAGAGGGCCGTTGCGTTTGTGCGGTTTTTCCACGGTGATTCTTCGATGCAGTAAGTGCTTGTAGATCGGGTGCACTTCATTTTTCTTTAGAACTTGAAGGGCCTTTGAAGAGTGGTTGCGGCTTTTTTTTCTGTTAATTATGTTGCTGACATTTCCACACTTCGCCGAAGACGAAGAGTCAAGGTATCCGCAGGCGAGTCAGATTATCCGACAGTTCATGTACGTCGACGACGTTCTCGCTGGGGCAGACTCAAAGACTGAGGCGCAGGCAGCTATCCGATAGCTCGAGGGGGCCCTGGGTTCGGCAGGGTTCCCACTTAGGAAATGGACGGCCAACAGCAAGGCGATTTTTTCAAACATCCAGACTGACCATCTCCTTCGGGCTGACTTCCTTGAAATCGACGCAGAGAGCACGGCCAAAACTCTCGGCGTGCGGTGGAAGGCGACGTCGGATGAATTTTTCTTCGTTCCGCCAGAATTGACCTCGGGATCGTCGTTCTCAAAGCGTCAGGTCCTGTCTCAAATTGCCAAACTGTTCGATCCAGCCGGTTGGCTAGCCCCTTCATAGTCCGGGCAAAGATGTTTATGCAGGACATCTGGCTCCAGGATCTGGGCTGGGACGATGTCCTCCCTCAGGAATTCTGTAAAGGATGGGTGGACTTCCTGGAAGATTACTCGGCGCTCGATCAGATCCGCATTCCCCGCTGGGTCGACTTCCGACCTCACTTGAAGGTTTCGTAATAATAACGAGTTGTTATTATTTTCTATTTACGATCTATTTACTACGTCCTCTTTTTCGGAGTAAACTAAAATATAAAGCAAGCTTCACGTCCGAGCCACGCAATATATATATCGAGGAAATTTTTATATTTTACATATCCGTTCCGACGACATCAAGATCTCGGACTTTCCTGCCTACATTTTTGTTCCAAAATTCCAATTCCAGCTTCGACACGTATAATCCGGCTCGAAGGACCACAATGTTTGTAGGGGGGCGTCCTTCCGCTAAAGATGTCCTGGAAAGGTTGTGGAAAACTCCCACGGCGCAGGCGTAGATGTAGAAGTAGGAAATGCAGTTGCGTCGTGGGCTCAATCGACACATGATGCACATGGCTCAATCGGGGTGCATCAGCTTTCTTTCGCTGCATACATGATACTAATCTCAGCTTAAGAATAGAGCAGTGCTCCCGCCCACTTTACTCCGCTAAAGCGAGAGCGGGAGATCGACGGCGGACGACTGCGGAGTTCGGATTTGACCCGATTCACTACCTCGGGGCGCGGAAGCTGCTGAGGGCCGAGGAGCGGCGGATGCGCGGGGGAGCGGCGGAGAGTGCTGCGGGCGAGCGATACCAAGAAAGGGTGCCGAGGAGTGGCGGAAGAGTGCCGAGCAGCGGCCGAAACTTGACGAAGAGCGGGGAGCGGGCGAGCATTGGCACGCTCGATGGATAGTGCGCGGAGGCCCGAATTACGGGAGCGCAAGAGCTTTCGGAAGCTTGGTGGGCAGCGGGTACAATGGGCCCCTCACGTAAACATTCCGCCCCCCCTTGCAATCACTCGGGTTGCAACATGGTCTTCCTTATGATGGCTGGTGGCAGGCTCTGGAGAGATAACGCAGCTGATCGAAGCGTAGAGATGATCTAATCTCTCTGGTGCGGACGGATTCCATGCAGACTCGGCAATGGTAGGACTAGTACCTCGGGAACGTCTGCTTTTGGGCGAAATTGCGTAGCTCTCTCCGTAACGGATGGATTCCGTGCAGACTCGGCTACGGTAGGACTTAGTACCTCGGGTACGTCTGCTTCTAGGAGAAATTGCGTTGCGTGGAAGTGACGACGTCGGATGTGATCTGGATGAAAATGGAGCGTGAGTAATGGCTCGTAATTTGTAAATTATAAGTAGGGAGGTGCCCGATGCTGCGAAGGGGCCGCATGCACTGGGTGCACTGGATGCAGGAGCGTATGATGGTGCCGATTGCACATTTTGCATCGGTCACCACTGCGGCAGGTTCCCTCGGAGTGTTCGTGAGTTGGTCCAACGGACCTTTGGATGCGCAGGAAACTCGGGTGGAAAATACTCGGACATTTGAGTGGTCGTTGGAAACTGCAGGGCTTCGCGCAAGGGCCGCGGGTCGTGGACTAGACGGAGCAGAGCGTCTTAGAACGGTCGAAACTGGACTGTCGCGGTGTAGAAGAGTGTGATGCCGGACGTGGCACGAGAATCAGGTATGGGCACTGGTGCAGTTCCGGTATCGGTGGCCCCGACCCAAACAATTTAGGCAGTGTTGCTTTCTTCGGACGAAATCTGAGCGATCATTAGCACTCATTTTCAGAAAAAGGGGACAAGTACGCAGGGAGTGATTTTCCATGGAGCACAGGTCACACTCTTTGGAAGCCGGAGCCACCCTGGCTTCGTTCGAGTTGAGTATGTGCTCAGGTGGGTTGACGATGGTCGGTTTTGGCTGAAAATGCCCAGAGTCTCTAGGCCTGACGTCGTCAATGGCCTCCAGAGTACGATAGCGCTCTGTCAAAAATGTGTCTAACTGATTCCAGGTCGGAATTTCAGTTTTGTTAGGGATGGATTGAGATGAGAGCGTCAGCTTTGGAAGCTTCTTGGAACACACATACACCAGGAGACAATCCCAATTATCCGTAGGAAGGCCGGACAAATTTAGGGATGTGAGGCAGTTCTGAATTGTATTTTGCAGCTCCTTCAAGGCTGCCGAAGATTCTTGTGTGACGGACTGCATGTTCAATAAGTTTTTCAGTTGGCTGTTCACCAGCGCTCGCTTATTTTCGAAACGCTCAGATAGGTTTTCCCAAGCTGAGCGGAACCCTTCGTTGGTGAGTGGCGACCTGGAAACTATGGAATGAGCTTCAACACTAGTCTTGGCATTTAAATAGAAAAACTTTTCAACAGGGGTCAGCACAGGATTGTCTATATAGACCGCTGTGAAAAGGTCTCGGAAAGTCGGCCAGCGAATATAATCGCCTGAGAAAATTTCCGTATCGCATGGAGGAAGCTGAAAGCCAGACAGAAGGAATTTCGGGGCGGAACGGGTTGGATTTGAGCGATCGTCTCGATCTGTTCCATGAGCTGGGCGGCACACCTTCCGTAAATAAAATAGGCATACTCGTATTTTGCCTTCAGAGTAAGTAAGGTGTCCGCCTCGCCCTCTAAGCCAACTGAAATTAGCTCAGAACAAGCTTCATATTCTTTCTCGACCTTATTCCACACGCTGCTTCTGGACTTGGACTGCTGGGTGCTGCAGGGTTGCAGACTTTGGAATCGAAGTGACTCAGATGGTCACAGATCAAAATAAATTTATCTAAAATGGAAGACGACATTCTGGCTATTTAAAAAACTAACTGGATTGTTTGGGTATAGATATATATTTTGTTCGAAGTACTTATACGTGTCGAAGCTGGAATTGGAATTTAGGAACCAAAATGTTGGCAGGAAAGTCCGAGATTTTGATGTCGTCGGAACGGATATGTAAAATATAAAAATTTCCTCGATATATATATTGCGTGGCTCGGACGTGAAGCATGCTTTATATTTTAGTTTACTCCGAAAAAGAGGACGTAGTAAATAGATCGTAAATGGAAAATAATAACAACTCGTAATTATTACGAAGCCGGGAAGGTGGAATTAAGAAACCTTAGCCTTGGTTCGGCCGAAAAGCTCACTGCTATGCCGTCGGCAAGCAGTGCATGCGTAAGGTACGCAAGAGAGGGAGAAATACACAACAACAACAACACCGCGGCCGCTGCAGAAAATCAAAACTTTGAACAAAAAACAATCGCGTGTTGATTTGTAATAATCTTTCGTTTTGAATGTTTGTTGTTTTTGTCTCTCTTCTAATTTGTATTTATGTATGTATATATATTAGTTTCGTAGTGGAGGTTAGTTGCTGGAATGGTGCAGATAATATGTATATGTAATTATATATGGGCATGCATTTATGTAGTGAGACAGTGGAGCGTCGCGAAGTGGACTGTATATTTAAATGAAAGGACAGAAAAATTATGTGGCGAACAAATGGCACGCACAAGAATAGGAAAACAACGGCGGACTGTTCAGCGAACAGGGTGACTCCCGAAACAGTGCACACCGGTTGGCTTATATTTATTATGCCTTTCTCACCACACAATTTCACTTTTCACTTGTTAAATTGCGCGCAGATGCGCCGAAATATGTAAATATGTCGCGTGTGATGCTGCGAATGCATTCACATACATATATGTATGTACATATGCCTCGACTGTTGACAAGTTGATGTACAACTGAGAACGGAATAAACGGCGAGGAATATGGCGACACACAAAGCGGAGACGAAATGAAAATTTCGGCGGACTAGGAGCACTATTTACTGCTGCCGTTGTGTCGGGAAAACTCTCGGATCTGGAGTTGACACGGAAAAAGTCTTCCAGCAGTGCGAACGAAATTGAATTTTCGGGCCGCTGCGTATCCGGCTCGAAGGACCAATGTTTGTAGGGGAGCGTCCTTCCGCTAAAGATGCCCTGGAAAGGTTGTGGAAAACTCCCACGGCGCAGGCGTAGATGTAGAAGTAGGAAATGCAGTTGCGTCGTGGGCTCAATCGGGGTGCTGGTCCTTCGAGCCGGCTCAACTCCTCTGCTCCGATAGCGAATTATTTGCAGGAAACTATGTCGTCTATAGACGTGATCGCCTTATGCGGATCGGTGGTGGTGTTCTTATCGCTGTTAAGTCCGATCTTGTTTCTAACTTGCTTACAATAGCTGACACGAATTGTAATTTGGAGTTTGTTGCAGTTCGCATCAATGTTCATGATTATTTTGTTTATGTCACATGCTCGTACATCCCACCCCGGTCTGACACTGATATATATTTGCAGCATCTAACGCTAATCCAAAATATTCACTCGCCCCTTGGCATAAATGATCACCTCATCGTTATGGGTGATTTCAACCTGCCTTCCATATCTTGGGTACCCTCACCTGACTCGAATTTTCTTGTTCCCACTGCACCTCACGATCTTATTCATGGCCTTATCGACCTTTCATTGGGACAATTAAATTCTAT
>VNJV01016243.1:0-14268 GCA_008042635.1 Drosophila nikananu
TTTTTTATATTTTTGTTGGGGGGGCCACTCTGCGGTTATTGGATACTCAAGCGGATACACAATACTCCGTTCAAGACGGGACAGGAACTGGGACATTTCTCATAAACCACAATATGATATCTGCAAACAGAACTTGAACTTGAACGGCAAAACTTTCTTATCAGCAATTTATGTTTTTTTTCTGACAGGCAATCAAAGTTAAGTCAAGGTAAAAGAGCTTACAATCTTAAAAGAATTTAAAAAGCATTTAAAAAGTAATACAAACTCTGACTAATGAGCTATTTAGATTCTTTATTTGGATTCCTTTTCTGGGATAAGCACATGATGAAGAACCTTCAGTATCCTTTAAGGAAAGCAAATTAATAAGGACAGATAATACAGATCAGAACATCAAACTCAATAATAATTTTCATAAAAATAAGCTACAGCCTAAGAACATATATATATCATATTGATGCTAGTGCAACTTGAAGAGTCCCTGTGCCTCATTACCTCATAATAACGTTACTGATAGCGATATCTCTGGACAAACACTCGTTTCTTCTGAGAGATCGACTGCTGATATTGCCTCCGTGGAATATATACATTACATCGCAGACACGGAAACACTTGGTTTTGGAGCGATGCACAAATATTTACGGAGAATCCATTGCCGAGTGCGAACGGGGGCGGAGGCCACACATTTCCTGTGTTTGGCAGTTGGATGCACTTTGGACAAGTGTCAAAAGGTGTCACCTCCACCGAAGGTGCTAGTGCTACCCCACTCTAAGAGTGATATTTTTCTTGTTATTTTAGTTGCTTTCAGAGTTCTCTTCTTTTTAGTTTTCAACTTTATTTTTTTGGAATAATGTGACAGGGCCTGTCGGCTACCAAAGTTGGCTTTTTCGTCTCTGCACAGCCACACCGACGAGGAGGAGAGGTGACAACTGGAAAGACAGTAGAAACAAGAGCCACCTACAAAGTGTACACAAATAGCCGGGTACTTGGTCGCACTCCCACTACCACTACCAGTCGCAGTCCCAGTTCCAGTGCCGGTGCCAGTGCCAGTCCTACTGGTTCCTACTCCCATATCCCTCTCGTACACCATTCCCCGTGACGAACAAACAAACAAACAAATGAACAAATATTTGCCACAAAGTGCAAGAGGAGGGCAAACGCAAGACGAAGACGACTGGGAGCCTGAAGAACGATAAAATGGCATTTATGATAAATACATAATACTCGATGTGTACCCACTCATTCAGTTGTGCACTGAGAAAATTATGGAATTTAGTTTACAAATTATAGAATTAAAATATAAAGGATGTACCTCTTTTAATAGTTTTTAAATGTATAAGTAAGCTGCGATGTGTTGGTGAAGCATTTTTTATTGCATACTTTTTGACACATTATTATTGTTGAAATTTTAACCAAAAGATGCCAGAATTTTATATTTTTTCGGAGTATTAAGCTTATTAATTAATCTTCAAAAGTATGCTAATAACATACCATAATTTCAGACTACTTTTAAAGTTATTTAAGCTACAAATTCCCCATTTTTACACACTTTGGACTAACTTTATCTTTTTAAAATAGCTGTTTAATACTATAAAATACCCTTTCTTTCAGTGCACGATAAATAGGCTACAGACGTGTTGTCTACGGCATTTGGCACAGCACTGTTGAAGAATGGAGCCGCGTGGAGGCTCGAAAAAAGAACAGAATTCAAGTGTCAAAGTGACAGTTTCGAAATTGATTGCAGCGACAATTGTGAGAGTTTGTGTGCTATTGGCTGATAAATAAGACAGCTTTAAACCGACTTAACCGAGAGCCATTGGGTTATCTAATAGGCCAAAGATAGACGAATAGATATGTATAGTATAGGGGCCGTGCTCCATATCAAAATCCACTTGTGCAGATGATTGACAGGCGACACGTGGTCATCATTGAGGTGTTCCCAGTGTCAGGGGGTTCATGCGGTCTGCCTGCGATTATCGCGATCACGTCGAAGACCTGGCATAAACGATTCCGATATACATATACATATGTACATAATACCTATCCCATTTTCAGTTCTGCCACGATGGCAACGGAATATAAATTACAAGTGGAAAATTGCATAAATTCTTGGCATGCCTACGCGTATGAGAAATGAATCGATACCAAATCAACCGGACCCCAGACCCAATCGAACTGTTGTGCCAAAGCCCAAAAAATTATTGGAGTTACGGGACGTTGCCTTGTCAAAAAAACACCAAACAAATTGACAACGCGAGGGGTGCTCTGTGTGTGTACGTGGAACTAACGAACGTTGCCAATAGCACAGAACAGGAAAATAAAGGAAATTTATGTGTCTGTCCTCGGAAAAAAGAGCATAAGGTGACCAGGCTGCCCCTAACAACACCTGGGAGCGAGCCGAGCCCTGCCAGCACTCAGAGAATAGAGTTCTTGAAGCAAGAATCTGCATTTTTTATTGAAATATCTCTTGAAATTGTTCTTTTCTATATAAGTTTTAGGACCCCTTAACTATACAAATCTTGTAGTTAGTATAAATAGTGTTTAAAGTTACCTATTTTTACAAATAGTTTATAAGCTTCTTATTTGATCTCTAACATGATAAGATTACTAACTAAAGGATATACACACAAGTTCATGTGTTAATATAAAATCTTAATTTTGTAGTATTTTTTCCTCAGTGCTGGAGTAAATAAATGAAGTGCCATGTGAAAATATTTCACACGTGCGAGGGTCCAAACACTCGTAATACAAAAAAAAAAAAAAGGAAATGCTTTGTGGGCAAAAAATATTTGAGATTGCGGGGCTCCGCTCGCTGGGCTCCATGCTCGTTGGACTGTTGGGTTGTTTAGTTGGGGTTATTTGGTCTCCATTAGATACAAATCGGCGGTGCTGTTGCGGTTCATTAATTCCGCGGCGTTTGACAAATGCAGCGCCAGGAAACGACAACCACAAAACCAGGCGACCGATGGACTGATTTGAATACACATCGCTGCCGAACGATGTGCGGGCCATTTGCATTTTTAAACGATTTTCTCATTTGGGTTCTTCTTCGGTATTTTTGTTTTGTTATTTTGTTTTCTGCTTTGAATTTCTTGTTACCGCGCTTCAATTATGTAAAAAAGCGGTCGGCATTAAACCATTTTGGGGTCGTATTCCCATCCCCACATTTGAACCCACCGCAAAAGAGGTTTACAGATAAGAGGGGAAACTCGTACTTGAATAACTGCACATGTCCCCCTTATTTCTGGCCACGCCCAGAACATAATTCCAGAAAATAAATAAGGAAAACATACAGAAGAAGACCAGGGCAATACTATTTATTTGGGGGCGCATGCGCGGTGGCCGGAATAGACCGCCAAAACACTTCTGTGCCCGGCAAAAGTATGAAAATTAATGTTGGCAATCTGTAAAGTCCTGTAAAGCGTAACTCAAACTGGCCGCAGATAAAAAAAAAACACAAAATAAAACCCAAGAAGAAAATACATGCGAATTAATAAGAAACGGGACGCCCAGCAGTGATGGGAACTCGGCCAATCGAAGGCCTTCGAGATGAGAACTTGCTGGATCTCTTTGCTCAACAAACTATCAGATACGGATAAAAAATTGGTTGTAAATTAATTTCAATGTTCGTGATCTCAATTTGTTTTCATTTGTAAAGAGCACAACTTATATCTTCCTTGCGTAGGGTTTCCTGTCTCCTTTTCAAACCAGATTATAATTAAATATTTATCTTTAGCCATCTTAATTTTCTTGAAAGTAAGGAGCTAGGCGGCAAAATATACAATATCTTCGAGATTAAAGCGCTGATCTTTATCCTCATGTTAATTTTATTTTTATTTTATGAAAGCCATTAAAGTTTAATAATAGTTTGTGTAATTTATACCAGATATAATTTTGGAGTTAAGCGAGTGTATAAAATACCCTAATAAGAAAGGGAATAGAAAATCAACTAAGCCTTAAATAAGCATACCGAATCCTTTAATCATTTTAAAGTTACTTAGTTTAGTTTAATTTAATTTCTTATATATCATTTAATTCCTTTAAGTTTCTCTTTAGAGCACTCCATCTTCGCTGTTGCCCCCACAGTTGTTTGGAATTTTCGAAAATTTTAATTAAAATTGTGGCCACGGAAATTTGTGCGCGCTTCGGTGTGTGGAAGGTAGCCGCTTGTGTTCCATGGTTCTCCTGGCAGCCGCCTCCAAACCTCCCCCTGGAAATTGCGCTGCGAGTTGAGAGTTGCAAGTTGCATGTTGCAGGTTTTACAAGACGGGCGACATCGCTTGTACAACATGCCTGTTTCTCTTCGCTTTTTTTTTCTCCCATCTTGCACTCGCACACACACTCTGGCACCAACATCCCAGCGAAATGATCGACGACGTTGCAAAGTATTAAAGTCAGCGCGACACAATCTGCATATTAAAGGAAAACGAATGAAAAAAATACAACAACTTGTTGCACAAACACCGATACACACACGCTGAGATGGATACAGTGGAGCCTGTGTTAATGATTTAATATTTTAGGAGAAGCTATTGGAAAAAGCAATTTTCAGGAGAAAATTTCGTTTAAATTAAAACCTAGCAATAAGGATTTTTTGAATTTGAAAGAATCCTTATTTTTTCCATAGAAATAGGTTCTTAGCTTCTGAAACACATTGAAGTGGTGTCTAAAAGTATGCTACATATTCTTGCAACTTACAAAATTCAACAACAGAAGGTGTTGTTGAAACATGCATTTGGCTCTTTTGATTTTATGTATTACTTATTTTAATTTTCACTTAGGGACCTTCTCCTGTACTTGCAGAAATTAATACACGCCTGACGAGCTCACAATCAAAAGAAACGAAACGAAACTGCGAACCGGCCGCAACTGGACGGGATCTGGAGGGGTACAGCATCGGGATCGGGATCGTGGGGCTCTGGACCTGGCCGAAACGGCTTGCAGGTGTTTGGTGTTTGCCTCGCTCGTTCGGCCTAGAGAGAACCGGAAGAGACTGGCCGGGAGACAGGACATTGATCTCGGCGGCCACAGCTGATTGGATTAGCTGTGAATTGTGCCAATTCAAGGGGCCTCCGCTTGGCCGGTTTAGGCAATCTGCAAATTCGTAAATTCGCAAACATTTCATAAGCATTACGACTCAACATTTCGCTTTATTTTTCCGTTGCTCACCACGTCTCATATGCATTCGGTGCTGAACTTTTGCCACAACTTCCGCTGACAAATTCAAATTAAATGTTGCATATGTAACATATGCACGAGCGTGGCGTGGCCCTCTTATAGGAAATTTATTGATAGGCCAACGATACAGAAAAGCAAAGGAAAAAACATAAGGAAAAACAGTTCCCCCCACTCCCCATTCCTGCACAGACTTTGTGGCAGTTGTTTGTGTTTTGCATTTCGTTTGGGTTTCGCTGCGGCTGTTGCCAGGCAAAGGTCGCCAAAGGTCGCATATTTATGACGAGGGGCTGGGGCTTATGTTTTTCGTAAGTGGAGCAGAAACCAGAGCAAGCCGAGTCCAAAGGGGGGCTCAGAACTCTGTAAGCTGTAAGCACTCTTATTTGGATTTACAAATAATACTCTTAGCCTGTTTTATTTTATTACTTAAATCCATATCAAATCTTAGTCAAGTGATGACTAATTTGTGGCTTCCTCTAAATTTGGTCGCAACTAAAGATCTTTATGCGGACTCGAGGCGTTAACATCGTGAGTCACTGCCAAATGCTGGGCTGTCCAAGAAGATTGCCAAGAAGTCGTCAAAGTGGAGACGAGCAAAAGTATCTCGACCGGTGACAAGATACAAGTCACAGCGTCGAGCGAGTGATTCAAGTCGAAAGGTATTTTCTCTGCCGCCATTGTCTTGTTTTTGTAGTAGTAGTCGATGACGCTGTTCGCTACATTTGCAAATATTTGCGAGATGCTGCGAATTGCGAGATCTCAGATGCAAATGCAAATACGAGAGAGAAAGAGAGCAGATACTTTTTAGCGTTACAATTTCCGAAATACTTTTCAATAGAATGTCAACAGTTGAAATAGCTTTTCTTTCCTTTTGATTTGGTCTTGCATATGTATGTCTATCTATATCTATACACTAGCAAAAGGTATGTTAAATTGATTTCATAGTAAATAATTAAGATACATACTGCGTTGATAAGCATATATTTTTTTAGAAATAGTAATAATATTTCACCATTTACTGTGATACAAAATAAGTAATTCGTTGTTATATTAGCATTTTATATAATTATATTGAATATTGCAGTCAATTCCCTTAAGAATGGAAATTCAAATAAACACCCCCCTAAAAGAAGTGTATCTCAAAGTTCGATCCTCGAGGCCCTACATCCTTTCTTGTTTTTATAGAATGCATCTCAATCTGTGTATCTGCTGCCTTTTGTAATGCAATTGAACTAAATGTGGCGACTGCGTGTGACATTTTTCTCCTGCAACCATAGAAAAACGGCAGCAGCTGTATCTGCATCTGAATCTGACTCTGACTCGGCATCTCCGCCTGTATGTGAATCTGTGTATCCGTGTTTCTGAGGCTGACTGTGATGGGCATGTATCTGTATCTATCAGAGCGACGCACAGTTGACGGAAAGATACTTTTGCCTTGCAAAAATCATAACTCTTGAACCAGTTGAGATATTTTCATAACTTTTTTTTTATATGAAAGGTAATTTAAGTACCTTTCGAATAAGTAGTCAACCAATATGGTGTGATAAATAGAACATTTTATATACGGAATTTAATGTTTTTTAATGCAGTTTTCTCCATTTTTATCCAATTTCGGAATATACTTTTCGATTCTTTTCTCTGAAAATGCTAATATGGTACATATTTAGTTTTTTAAAAACAAAAAAAATTAATTTTAAGCAAAAAAAAAAAAAAATTTTTTTTTATAATTCAAATTTCTTCTTTTTGATCAATTTTCAATCATTTAGGCTCTTTTTGTTCAAAATAATCAATCAATTTTACATCATTAAATATTTTTGAAGAATATTAAATCATTATACATTCATTTCAAGTCATTAAGTGTCCTTACAAAGTCAGGAATTGAAAAACAAGCCGCCAATACAGGAAAATATGAATGCCCGCCATACAATTTCGTACTGCGCTTGTAGCAGAATTGGCTCTGAGACGCGCGCTTTTTACGCTGAGTTGAAAGTATCTTTTGCTTTGGAATTTCTTGGGGGCAGATTGGGGCAGCCGATCTCTTTTGAATATGATAAAGAACATATTCAGGAACAACACCTCATACGCCAAACCCATAAGTCGGCGTAAGTTCATATTTTTATTTTCCATCAAAGTTGAAAAATAGGTGCAAAATTAGTACTTTGGTAAAACAGGTATGCCTGCACGTGCAACAAATATTATAATTTCATTCTACCTTGGTTTTACCGGGATTTGATGACCCTTTCGATAGAGACCATAACCATGCCGATCGGTTACATATTTTACCTAAAAATCGACCGCAAAGTCGGATATTTCCTTAAAAACGACATGCTTTTTTTGCAACCCAAAAAAGTTTCAACTTTGAACACGCGTAACTTCTTAGATACTGGACCGATTTGAATAATTTTTTGGATTCATCCTTGTTAAACTATTACCTGTCGAATGAAATAACAAATTTAACGATCCGTTGTCACTAAAAAGTTGATTTTTGCAACGTATCTGTATCTTTCCGTCAACTGTGCGACGCGTCTCTGCCTTGTGGCCAATGTAGCGCAACCATTGATGAAAGCTGAAAGCGACCCAAGAGTTGGTCATTGAACTGGCTACCTCCTCCTCCTCCTCCTGCTCCTCCCCATCAGAGTTCTCCTCTGTGATTTTGTCGAAAGAAACCAAAGCATTTAAGTAGTTCGATGGGGACAAACTTATCTCCCCGTTAATTGTTTTGGGTCTTTTTCGATGCTGTCTCCAAGAAAACTGAGCAGCAGGCACACACGATAAAAAGAAATGGGAAACAAAATTTAAATATCTATGTATGCAGTTGGCATTGCTGACATACCCTAGACCAGGCACAGAGATATATAGTGAGAGAGAGAGGAACTTGGCAACGTTGCGTTTGAAGTGTCAATTTTGAAATGTGACTCGTTTCCAACGACTTTTTCGGTGCGATCACTTCGGCGGGGCTTCTCTGCTTCGCCGCCCTTTGCCTTTCAGTTGGCAAACTAACAAAAATGTCCACCACTCGCCAGAATACAGCATTCTGGGTAAATCGAAATCGAAAACGAAATCGGTGGGGTGTGAGTGCCAGTCTGTATTTTCGGGGAAAAGCGGAAGCCTCACTGAGTTCAGAAAGCTTGCCGAGGACCTTTAGCCCTGCTTTTTTATTCCATTTTTTTTTTTTTTTTGGTTTTGCCTAATTCGATGCAACGAGGAATCGCTTTAATGCACTGATCGGTGCGAAAAAGCATTTAACATTTCAATGAACAATGAACTATGCACACCGTATGCACACCCAACCCCAACCCTTCGTCCCAAGCTCCCTCGGTCTCTGTCTCCGTTGGCATATCAATTATTTGGCGGCCCAGTATTTTAAAATACATTTCAAAACTCTGCATACGGAATGGATGAGTGCTCTACGTGGGTCGAGGCATTTGGGTTTTGTCAGGAAAAGAGAAGTGGATTAAACAAGTTTGGAAGTTCTTAAGTTTATGGAACATTTGTAAGAATAGTTTTGAAGAAGCTATCCCGGAAGTTGCAAATGTAATAATTTATTTTATTTTACATATAATTTTCTCTATGCATTAAGGTTATAGTAACCCTTTTCCTTATTTGTAACTTTATTCAGTTTTAAAAAACGTTTAATAATAAAATAATAAGTAATGGATTGATTAGGATAATAGGAATATAAATGGTATCAGAAATGTGTCTGAAATTCAAATTCAAGTTGTGTCAAGGTGTATAATATAGAAGTAGGAGCTATGTAGATATGGAAAAAATATGCCGAGTTATTTGTAATATTTCAAAAAATATAAATTTAAATCCTTATCTAGCTACTAAACTCGAAAAATATCTTTATATACCCCTTAAGTTAATATTTTATGGCACTTCCCTGCTTACTGTATAGTGACTAGTCAGGGCTTTGCAAACCAACCAACTCTGCTGCTGTAGAGTATTCTCCAGCCTTAGAGACCCCAGGGACCACTCATTGATTCATTGGGGTATTTCGGTATCATAGCTTTTAGCTCGATTGAAAGGCAAAATAGGCACCAGGAGTGCCTGGGTGTGCGTATGGAGTGGAGAAGTGGTATCCATTTCGTATGAGCAGCCGAGGACAGAGACCTGGAAGACCCAGCTACGGGGCGACCAAGACCGACCTGGACTGAGACACATTTTCAATTCCACACCGCGATGTGTGTGCGCCGTATAAATTGCGTATGCAGGCCCACTTGGTCAGTTTTTTTTTTTTTTTTTTTGAATACAAATCTACGCGTTTTACATAAAGGCAAAGTAGAATGGGGAAGGGGCACCCTTCGCTGGATTTATGGTAAATGAGCTGAATGTGTAATCAATTCTAAGCCAGGTTTTGTGTCCAAACTTTGGCCCTTTAGCTGTCCGCGTCAGCGCGGTTTTCATTTCATTTTTATGGCCACCATTCGGTCTAAACCAGAATTAAGATTCAATTCAATGCAATTGGTCAAACGAAATTGCATTTTTGTTGGCCGGAAAATTGCGTATGCAAAGCGACGGCCTGAACTTGCTGCTGGTTAATAAAACGAAATTGAATTGAATCGAATTGAATTGAATTGCATTCGAGCCGAGCCTGAGCCCCATTTCAAATTCGATTTGCTCCGGTCAAAACGATTGGGAACATGACAGACCGTGTTCCTCGTATCTTGGCCGAGAAGAGAGAAGAAAGTTCCGAGCTCTCAATTGTGTCCCAAGCCAAGCTGCTGTTGCTCCCCGCTAATTGTCTGAATTGATTAAGCCGATTGTCACAAATTGTCATATGATCCAATTGGAATATGAAATGAATAGTTAATGCCTTAATGGGATCGCCATTATATCGATGGAGCGTCGCCGAGGCGACTTTCGAAAATATGTGGCATTTGGCTAACTCAATTATGTGCGGCTCCAACTCGTATTAACTTTGCTTCTCGGTGCCACTGAGGTTGGGCACTTGTGGGTTTTCACTTTCACAATATTATATGTTAAGATATATATATGTAGGTATATATATAAATATATGTATACGCGCAGTTACTCCATGCTCAGATACAGATACGCATACTCATACTTGTGCTTATAAATGCCAGAACAACAGACAGCCGGTAATAACAATTGACAGTTATAGATACATGTGTATCTGCTGGATACAGAGAAAGGAAATGGGTAGCATTTTAGATTTGAATTAGAAGAAAGACTAATTGAAACTGTGGAAGGTTGTGGGTTATGAAGAATTTATTCTACAAAGAATATCAATAATGAATTAAATTCCCAACTAGCACTTAATACTCATAGATGAAGGAATAGCTTCCTTTTGACACAGAATTTTATATTTAAACTTAATTTTTGTGTTTTCCAAATGGTTAAATATTGTAATAAAACAATTATAACATGTTTATTTTCTTGGTTCTTAATTTTTAAAGTGTACCCTGCGATTGTATCTGCATCTGTGAGTGCGACGGCTAACAATAACTGCAGCTGTCAACCAGTTGTGCGGTTCATTGGCTTCTTGCCTGCATTCGCCACCAATAATAACGATAATAACAACAACAAAAATCAACAACAACAATCAACAACAGAATAAAAGTAATGAAAACAACTAAATAGTTGGCTAGTAACTGGGTGCGAGCATATTGGAGTGTTTGCCTCTTTTCCGTGTCCGTTGGGCCCCAAGAATTATGACCATGCAAGTTATTAATCATTTACGTGTGACGTTGTAAATGTATTTTACACAAAAAAAAAAATACAAAAAACGAAATATGAAAAAGCCTTGCCCCTCCCTCAGCCTGGGGCGTGAAAGTCATAATAATTTACTCAACATAGACACATAATTTCCAGCTCTTTAACAAAGCCAAACAAAGAGACAGGGTCAGTGTTGGGTATCTCCCTGGCGCATAAAATACATTTTGGCTTTAAAATCGGGCCCCAGCACGTGCTCTCCAGCACGCTATATCCATAAATAACTAATAAATAACTTACTACGAATAACCGAAAAAATGCCTATAAATTGTACTCGACACCAATTAAAATATATACCTAGATATACAGAAATATATGCGCCATACCTCAGTGTAAGCTATTTAAATTGGAACCCTAAAGAGCTGCCGAGGAATTTGTCCTCTTTACGTGGCAAGGGGTTGTGGAAAAAGAGGGGATTACTTAGGGCATATAATGGGGAATTAATTCTCTGAAAACTGGATAATTTTGTTATAAATCTTGTTCATAAGAAATCCAAGACATTTACAGGGATATTATGCAAATTGAAATTATGGTAATTGATTAGATGGATATTTAAAGTAAAGAATGGTTAGAAGGCTATTCATTTTATATACAATTATAAGTGATATGAGTTTACTTAAAACTTTACAATACGAATAAATAATA
Organism: Drosophila nikananu; assembly: GCA_008042635.1. NCBI lineage: Eukaryota > Metazoa > Arthropoda > Insecta > Diptera > Drosophilidae > Drosophila > Drosophila nikananu. The sequence goes on from VNJV01016243.1 coordinate 11,554, forward strand.
ATAACATTTTGCATTTATACAAATTTACTATTTTAAGAATGAAATAATGAAATAAAATCATAACTCGAAACATTTATAGTCTTGGCTTAATGTCGTTTAATAATTATAAAATTTTTATTACAAACATTTTACCCTGGAATCTATTTATAATTCAATGAAAATAAAACCATATAAAGCGTTTAAAGTGTTACAGATCGATTTTACCACCTGTTAAACTATATCACAGGTGTCTCCGTGCCAGTTGCATTTCGAATATGACAAATTAGCAATCAGGTGGCAGACCTCTTACCCACTAACCCCCGACCCAGAGTGGCTACCGTTGCAGCTGCTTCGGACCAAGTACCAGTATCTGCGACCGTATCTGGGCAGTGTCGAAGCAATTAGAATAAATTAGAGAAACAGCTTTTGATACAGGTGAAGTCCGGGGCAGGCGAAGAGGCAAAGGTGCTGCGGACCGCAAAATGTAAATGAAAGAGACACCGAATACCGAAAAGCCACGAGATACGGATACCAGATACATTGAGCACAAAATCTGAATTCGATTCCGTTTGAATCCAAATTGAGGTTTAATTTTCTTTGTTATTCGATGGAAATAGAAGCACAGAGAGGCAAAAACCCGTTCTGATTTTGAGATCAGCTTTAGGGATTCAGGCCCGACCGACCGACCCCCTTTTAACCCGCCGTCGCCCCATGTCCGTCCTTCTATTAGTGGTCTTTTATAGCGGTCCGCTTTCGTTGGTCACTTTTGTTGACTTAATTTATTGACATTAGTGTTTCTGTTTCTGTCTCTGTTTCCATTTCGTTCTCTTATTCGGTGTCTGGATTTTTTTTATTTTACTCGATTATAGCTCTTGATTTGCCTTTTATGTAAAAATATTTCTGTGTTCATGCATTCTTGACAAACACCTGACCGCCGCACCACGAAAACCAAAACCAGTTGGCATATATTGGCCGCAGCGACAGCTGTTGGAGCTCCGAAGATACAGATACCGGGGAAGATAAGGCTAATGAGATTGCCTATAGCCGATATGTGTTTGATTTAGTCATGGACCACAGATAAATTTAGATGAAATCGAGAGAGGACGGGGACCCTGGGACACTGGGAGTCGTATAATAAATTTATTTCCCCACCGTAATTAAAATTAAACGTTTCATAAAATTGCACAATTCTTTGATGAAAGCTATCAAATGGCTCTCTCACCTCTCGCCTCACCTGATCGCATGTTGTACCGACCACAAACAGTTCGTTTCTCTGTCGTTTTAGTGCTTTTTTCTATAAATATGCGCAGACATAAAACTTTTGGGACTTGATAATAAATGTTTTTAGTGTTTATGAAATGAAAACAAAAATTTGGAGGAAGGAGGTTGAATTCGATAAAGGCAGACATGATGGTTTGGGGTCTCTGGATACCCTAGAAAATATAACTAAGATTGTGTATTTGTTTTAAAATCCAAATATATTTGTTTGGAAAAATGTATAACAATAATTAATTAATTCATAAATTCATTTGGTAAAGCCAAAACAATGTTAATATTGATATTTAAAAAGTCAAAGAATGTAGTTTTCTCACTTAAACAGCATTTTGCACCTAAAACATTTTATTTCATAACTCTAGACTCCTTTTAAATATAGATTAAAACCACTAATAAAAATATTGAATATAAAAAAATCTACATTATTTTTCTCCAATTTTAAAAACATTTTCCAAGTGAATTTCTCTCTTCCTATATACCCCGAAAATATCACAAAAGTACTGTGGACAAAATTATAACGAAAGAAGGAATGCAACAAGAGAATCACCCACCACACACGCACAACGCCCACATGGCGGCTTTAATAGTTGAGGGAAATTAAAAGTGAAACAAGAAAATGTCAAATTTATTTATATTATAAACTTTACTCACCTCCGCCTGCGCGGCCAACTGGAATTCTCTTGCGGCCTCAAAAGCAGGAAACGACCAATGGCCGAAAAACCATTTGAGAAGATTTTCCTCAACCAACAAAAATGTTTCATCTTTTGAGTGCTCGGTGCTCCAAGTGCGTTGCTTTTGTTGAAACTATTTTGGTTGACAATTTATTAGCATAGATTAGTTGCTGGTATTTGTTGCTTTTGAACACGAAATGCTATTTCAGCTTGATTTTAGTTTATTTGCAAGTGATTTTGATTGTCACAGGAGGGATTTGCGCGATCTCCCCATCGCTGCTGAAAATGTGTCTGGTTGACATAATTTGGCAGCAATTTGCCTAGGAATTTGTCAGTATAAATACGCCTGGCCGGTCACTTGTGTGATTTTCAGCGGAGTTCATCAGAGGTTTTCCTCTATTTATTTACTTGAACACTGCCATTGCTGGGCTCATTTCAGCCAGGAGGATCTGCGGCGACTGACTGACATGCCGCCAACTGTCCGGGCACGAAGTCTCCTCCAAGGACTCGTTCAAGTTCCGCATGCAATATAATTTTATTTGGCAAAAGCTAAAGGCAACAACTATGACGAGTCCGCACAGCAGGGGGTGAGAGGGGTATGTAAGTGTGGCACTTTCCCGGGGCGGTTTCAACGCCTGCGCACTTTTCCGAGAGGGACCACCGGCGAGGGCTTTTCCAACATTTACGAGTATTTTGCATTCGTCGTTCCCGTGTTGTTGCAATACGGGAAAATTTCCGCATATCATGTTAATCGCCAGGTTACACGCAATTGTTTTACCTTTACCTGGGG
>VNJV01016250.1:0-12086 GCA_008042635.1 Drosophila nikananu
CATAACTCATATTGCACGGCAGCCAACAACAATGAGCGATGGGCTGATGGCCGGTCCCCCTGGCTCCCCGTTTGCTGTTATTGGAAAACAAAGAAATAACCATATATACCCTTTAAAATTTGAGGGGTAAGTAGTAGTTTATTAACTAGGTAAGGCTTTCTGTTTCATTAAGAGAGTATTTGGTATAAAATATTAGTTGTTTTATGTATCTATCAATAAATAAATATATATTTTAATCTATCATTATTTCTATTTATTGTGTGATCTTGATATGAATAGTTTACCCAATTGAAAAGGAAGTTTAGAAGTTCTTGATGCTTTAGCTGTTAGCAAGAATATTTCCACTTAACAAACTATGACTAAAAATTATCTTCAGAGACTAACATACGCTAAAATTTATTAGAAAAGGTAGGTAATTATAAATCTCACTAAACGATACTAAGTAAATTTATTTATATTTATATTCTTCAATGTTAAAAAAAAAACTATGTGTTTTGCTTGAAATTTGCTGTACTCATTAAATTTTGAGCTCTGACCTTTGCAACTATTGAAGACCTGAAATAGGACTCTCAAATAAAACTGAATCTCACTTGAATCCTTCCTAGAGAACTTTATTCTCCAACGTTAACAAAAATATTAAGGATATTTCGTATATATATATATTTCCCTTTTTAGGTGGTTAATTTATATACATATTCTAAACCAATTCGGATCCTTTTGGCAGCTTTTTAACTAGACTGAAAGTATTCCTTAACAAGTTCTCCCCACTCCTAGTTAGGGTATTTCAACTTTCCACCTTGGCCAAACGCAAATGTTTGTTCGCCGAAAAGGCAACCCCTGCTCCCGCAGCTCGGACCGTCTGCATATATTGAATATATGAAAAATGTAAAATATTTTATGTCCTGCACACACACACACACACCTTCATGGGGAAACATTTCTCATTGTTCCCTTGCCCCACTGTGATGTGTGTGTGTGTGAGGACCACTGAGTTGCTGCACTCCGCCAGTAGGGGCGCATAAATTGGCACGCCAGCGCCACCTGTTGGAGGCGCTGCATAAAAATATATCAAAATGGTCATTTATCTATGGTCCCCCGCCCCTCCCCCCGGGTGTGTATGGTGGGGGTGTGTGCCCGGGAGTGTGTACGTATTACGCTTCAACTTACCTGTCTTTATCCGATGATTTATAGCCCGTGGATCCTGTGTGAGGAGGAGAAGGAGAGAAGGATTCATATTAGAGTTCGCATTCGCCACATTCAGGAATATAAATTCCGCCCTTTACTTGGCGAAGGGCGCGGTTCTTGCCTTGTGTCTTGTTGCAAATAGTGGAAATTAGCTGTGAAAATACCGCTGGCAATTTGCAAACAGACGGCGAGGGGGACAGACAGATATATTTATGAAATTCCCCGCCCACGCTCCCGCTCCCGTGACAGATGAGGCAGAGACTTATCGATTGCGGGGAAGGTGCCCGACGAGGTGCCAGCGAGTTTTGATGGATCTCGAAGGGGTGAAGAGGGGCCCTCGGCCACATATAACATGTATCCCTGCAGCGGGTCGCACTTGAGAGATCTGTCAAACGGCATTTGACAACTGGAAGGCAGCTGCACCAGTCAGTCAGCCAGTCAAATTGACAGCTTGATTGACAACTGAGAAATTGCGATTAGGTGGCGGGCTCAGCTCGAAGTGTTTACAGATCATCAGATGGGGGAATGCCTCGAATGTCCTTGGGCAATGGCAAATGGCCCTGGAAACGGGCAGCCGGCAACCGGCAAAGTTTCCACTGCTCCCTTGCAAATTGTTTTACAATTGTAAAAAGTTTCGCCGCTTTTTGTCTGCGTTTTGATTTCTAATTAGGCATCGCCCTGGCTTAGAGCTGGCAAATAAAATAAAAAAGGCATGGTTGGAGCTGCAAACAAAAAGCTGGCTCGAAACCCTTAACCCTTCTGTGTGGGCAACAGGGGAAACAGGAAACGGAGCCTGACCGCAGGCGTTGGACGCTAATGAATATTTTATGAGATTTATTTGAGTTTCGAGTTTCAAGGAGAATAGAAAAAAAGCAAGCACAACACACACAAAGCCAGGAAGAGAGACGCATCTAGCCTGGCAGCCATTTTTTCCGCCTTCCCGCTGCCCAGCCTCTCTCATCCGAGTGCTTTGTGAGCTGCCAAGTTTTTGTGTTTTTGCAATTAGTGCGACAGCCAGTCGGTCGGTCGGATGGAAAGGGCGCGGAGGAACAGGCGTCATAATGAAGAAGGAAGTTTTAATTGTCGCGGCCTTGACGGGGACGCTCTGCAGGACTTACCCTTGAAGCAGCACCTCTTGCTCTTGATGGCATAGATGCAGAGGCAGACCAGGAGGAGGATGGCCGCCATGCAGCCTCCGGCCACGCCCATCAGGTAGCTCATCTCGTAGGGTTCTGTCCGGAAGTTCCATTCAACGATTTGGCACATCGATGGGTGTATTCAAATTTTCCGAGGTGGTCGCCGCAGCAGAGTTGGTTATGCAAGCATTAAGAGGAATTTTCATTTTCATATGTACAATTTGCGCTGTGCAATGTATGCACTGCACGTGCGATTGATTTTAATTAAAATCGTAGGGATGTGGTGCAGAGGATGCGATAATATTTAATGAGTTCAATGTTTCTGAATATACTTCGTGCAGCGACACCTACATACACTTGAACTTTAAATTTATCTTGGAAAACGAAAAATGTAAAGGAAAGTCTTTGAAAGTGCTTTGACTTGTCATAAATCTACTAAGAAGTGGTAAAATGGTTTTCTGAATTCATCAAAATAAATACATTATTAATTGCTTGTGTTTTTCAAGTGATTCAAAGGGAATTTACTGATTTTACTGATTTAAGTGATAGATATGGATATAGTTTTGGATAAAAGTAGTTCAACAATGTTACGTGTTTACATTATAAAAAAGTTCTAAAAATCTTTTTCCAAGTGCAACCAAGTAATCTGCAATTATGTGATGTAGCAATATGTGAGTGTAACTTAAATGCGAAATGCGTGCTGTGTGTAATGCAATGACGATGGGTGGGAATGCGTGTGAGGGGCCAAAGAAAATCAAAGAAAAGTCTATGCACCTGCAAACGTACCCTCCACAATCAGGTGTATGGCATGACGATCGGTGCCCCGCTCGTTCTCCACCACCAGGTAGTAGGGCCTGGAGTCGTGCTCGTCCGTGTGGAGGATGTGCAGCGTCGAAAGGTAGCAGTCCTCGCGGGTGTCCGGCTGCACGTCGTCGGCCCGGAAGCGATCTGTGGGTGGCAATGGGGGCGGGTTGTTGTTAGTACGAGTAAATGCGAGTAGCTGCCACTGCGAATTGGCTTCGTGGACTAAGTAAGCGCAGTAGAATTGCACACAATTTGTCGAGGTCCGGACATTAATCATTCGATTCGATGGGCTAACTAGCACGGAAAACCAATTGAGCGCCGGGACTGAGTGCGGGGGGAGAGAGAGTGAAGCCCACGGATCGGACGGACAGAGGGAGCTGCGTTTGATTTGTGTCAGTGGCAGCGAATGAACGCAGGATTACACGCACGAGAGACACCCAAGGATGGACACGGGCAGACAAGCTGAAAATGAAGAATAATGCGAGCCACAGACCCAGCGGCTGTGATGCCAGACTGGCTTCTTCAAATATATCGTATGAAAGGAAACATAGGAAAAATAGGGGAAATTTTTGCGAATTTTATGGGATTTCAGATTTTAAAAGAGGTCAAACAACATCCTGTATACGGAGTAAATTATTTATACCCATTTAGGAGCAATAACAAATACAATCTACGAGTATCCTGCATAATAAAATCATTGCAGTTTGCTCTGCTATTTAGCTATAAATGTTTAATGCCGAATTGGCAACACTGGGCTGCCAGGATGCAGTTCAAGTTCAGGGTCTGGGGCGCGGGGGATGGAGCAGAGCTGCATCTGTGCAGCGGATGCTCATCCGAAAAGCGTTTCAGCTGGAAAACGAGCTGGGGTTGTGTTGCCTGTCTGTTGAAGCTCGGATTACCGGCGGCTGACAGGCGTGGGAAGTCTGCTCGAGGCAGCCCCGAAGCCCCACCACCACTTCCATATATTTTTTTTTCTGCCCCTCCTTCCGACGCGGACATGACACTGGCAGTTTCTTGTCCGACTACGGCTCCAGTCGGTCATGTAATTTGTCTTGATTTGCGGCACAGCGCCTGACTGACTAGCGATTGTGCGAGTTCCCTGCCAAGCGATCTGCGGGAAGGGTTAATCTAATGAGCACTCAAGCGGCCGCCTCAGACATCCTGCATCCTGTAGGGCGGCGCTAATTGGATTCCGAGTAGGCAAAACTAAGGCCCGGCGACTAATTGCATTACCATTAGCCGGGCGGCCAATGGGGCGGATGCAGGGCGTCGAGCGGCCACTGCCATTCCAACAAGTATACGCACCGATGCCCGAGCCGGCCTCCAGACGCAGCGAGCCCCATTCCCAGGCGACGCGGATGGGTCGCGGATCCGCGCAGACGACCATTGTCAGGCTGGCCGCTTCGCCCCTCTTCACGGCGACGGTATGCAGCGATGGGTGGAGGCGCAGGACCTGCGGAGCACCTGCAAGGACAAAGGAACAAGGTGAAAAATGCATGGAGGAGCCACGTCTAGTCCGGCCAGATGACTTTTTAATTGAGTCGGTGTGCCGCGACGCATTCGTCGACCGGCAATGCCAAAGATGATTATAAAAAGTGCTTAAAGAGCGCCCTGGCTCCGTCCTCCCTGTCCAATTCAATTGCTTTTAAGGCAGCAGGGTCTGAGCATTCCAGGCGAGCTATGCAGTTCCGGAGGGTTCAGTGACACCCAGCAGGGCAGGGTCACTGCTTATTAAATATGCTAAAAAAGTACTTTTATTAAAATGCATTAAGTTCGAAGTTAATGGCAATGCATCAAAGGTAAATCAATCGATTTGTATTTAGTTATTTTGCATTGAGCAACCTGGTGCATAATTATTTTTATCAAACAGTGGGAGGGCACTTTCCCTCTGACCCTTATTATTCATTATTTCCCGACTCTCTGGCATGTTCTCGTAGTTAGTTCATTAGTTACTTGACGCACAGACACCGGGACGTGAAAATATATAAGTGCGGTGAGGACTTTTTTATACATAATGTACATGGTCCATGTGCATGTTTATTTTTGTGCATTTTTTCGTCGCCGACTCTGCTAAATTGCTCGTGTCCTTGGTTGGTCATAAATTATGTACGTGCTGTGGTATTCAGCACTAAATTTAAATATTTCTTGCTGCTCTTTTTTTAGAGTTCCTCCACTTTTTTAGTCCTCTGTCCAGTGTTTCGCCCTCGGCAGTTGAAGCTCCTTTTTTTTTTGCTGGCGCTGCGGTCATAAGTTCATTTTGATTTTGTGTTACGTTTTGGCTTAGTCCGTTGCCCAGTTGCAAGTTGCCAGCCACCGCGAAATTGTGTGGCCGTGGCGGGGAAAGGCGGTGAGGGAGCGGAAGAGCGGGAAAACGGGAAAGCGGGAAATCGGAGGGAAGGCAAGGAGGTGGCAACGCAAGCGCTAAAAATGTTTTGCAGGCGCTTTCCGGCTGCAGCTTTTAATGGAGTTTTGTTAGTTGTTTTAAGTGTGCATTAGTTGCATGGCAGTCGCACGAGGGGCGGACTTAAATGAGTGGCCCGAGGTGGAATCGCTTGTTTTTTTCCGGTTGCGTTGTCACCTGCTCTGGTCATCTCCATGACACTGCTCTGGTGTTTCCACTCTGCTCCGGGGCCGAAATTGACATCGAAAAAAAAGGAAAATAGCAAATGGAGGTGGCATGGAGATTTATGGCAGCATACAAGGTACGTTCCTTAACCCCGGGTACCCTTTCCTGGTATTCCAATGCTGGGATTCTCTGCTCCCCTGTTGTCGTCATATTTTGTGTCACTGCGGTTTTTAGGGCCACTGGACACGGCAGAGCAAGCTCTGCAGATAGGAGAACTTACCCACAACCTGGAGCGACACCGGATCGGATACGGCCACTCGCTCCTGGCCATTGATGTAGCTGGTGGCCCGGCACTCGTACTCGCCCTGGTACTCGTAGGTGACGTTGTCGATGACCAGTCTGGACTCGAAGCCCCGCTCCATGTACTTGGTACCACTGGCCATTCTGCAATGCGAAAACGGAATCAAATCAGTTGAGTGTCTCGGCGATGGGATGCTAGCTTTTAGGTTCGATCGAGATTTTGGCAAACAAATAGAGTCGCTGGACAGGCAGCAGAGATTATACACTATCCCAGAAAGTGTGTTCCCATTCAATCATTAAATTTATAGTAAAAATTAAATAAAATAAATACATAATATGAATGAGCACTCTCTTATTCCAGAAGAGGAGCCATTGATTATGCCTTCCTAATATTGCTATTCCATCTCGTCCCGGGTTCACGCAGAGTGCACTCCTCGCAGCTGGCTCTTTGAGCTGCTTCGGGCCGGACGAAATGAAACTGATGCATGCAGCAGGCCACATTCCCCCACGCCCAGGATCTCCCCATGTGTCACCCCCGCTGGCCCCACCCACACCCCGATGGTGTAGTCCTCCTCTTGCTGTGCAATATTGAAAATTGCGTATGCGTATGAGTTATTTTTTCGGTGCAGGCTGCTCGCCTCACAGAGTCACAGAGACGAGCGGGGGCAGGGAGAGCTCGTTCAGAGAAATATTTGATACATTTTTAATATGAGAAATGCCTTTCAAGCTGCGAATGCTTGTCCCTCTAGAGCCTCAGCTCTGCCACAGATTCTTTTGAGGGAGCGGAAAAAAAGGAGAATTCAACTGAAACACTCGTTCGATGGTCCTTAAAGCACTGATATAAGTTAAGTCGCTCCTCCGAAGCCCAGCAATTAAAAGCAATAAATTAGAAAGCCATTCAAATGCAAATCGACGAAGTCGAAAAAGTTTGCCACACGAAACGGAGGCTCTCCTTCTCGGTGGGTTTTCTGCTGGAATCACGTAAATCAAAGTGACAGAGCTCCGTGTCCTGTCCTGTCCTTGGCTGCCTCATTTGCAAGGCGTTCCCTGCTCCCACTGCACTTGCAGCCCCGTCGTCCAAGGACACCTGGGGAGGAGATTAAGGAGCCGCGGAGCATACGTCGCCCTGTCAGCGGCTCGCTTCGTGGCATTGATTTATTACCAAGCGGCCCCGTTGGGCGACTCCCGCTGTTTACACAGCACGGCACGCGCCATTTAATGCGGCGGCGGAGGGTGACATTTAGGGGGGCGGTGGTGTGGCAGGGCGGGGCGGCAGGGGGGTGTGTTTGGAGAACATGCGTGGAAATTAGTTTTCAACAATTGACATTTAATTTCTGATAAACACGCGCGCTCTTGCTTCATTAAGTCAACACGTCAATGTGTTGCATGTGGCATTCGTTATTAGATGGCGACACCTCCGCATAACCACCTATTCTGGCTCCATTCCCACTCCCATCCCCACCCTATATAGCCGCCCGATCACGATCTGCCCTGGCCGTGTATGTTTTATGTTAGCCCGATTGTCTGGGGGCAAGTGCAAACAAATGGAATCACAAAAATCACGTACTTACGTGGCGGCAAGACAGGGGCGGCGGGAGGTGCCACGGAGAGGGAGACGGATTGCCATAGACAGTCATATGGACGAGGAGTGTTTCGGTTTCGGTTTTTCCGCAGGATTTGCCTGCTTTGCATACTAATGCACGGCGCCATCAAAGGCGAGAGAGGAAGCGGAAGGAGCTTAATCCAGCACGCATTATGGATGCCTCCTTGCTACCCTGCAAAGGGCTGGCTGTATGCGTTGGTGGGCGCATCAAACCTCTTGTTGTTTAAATAATAAATAAATCGAAGTCACAGAACGTTGTGAATAAGCTTTCCCGAATGGAATCTTAAGCACAAAAGTGGAAGAGCCCACATCAACGCAAAAGGAAGCCTGATAAATTGCAGGGTACCCCGCCGAGTGAGCATCAGAAACCTGCTTTGTTTCGAAGTTGTTTTCCCTTGGTTCAGACAATTTCCGCTGAGCAGCTAATTAAAATTACGCGAAATATCATCAGCTCCATGGGGGGAGGCCGAGAGCCTTGTGAAAGGAAATGTGCAACAGGAAACGTGCCCTCGTAGGAGGGAAATGCTGTTCTCGCAGCCAGCCTGGCACAGCCAGCATTCAAAGGCAAACTTCTCGCTGGAAAAGCTAAATTTAACTAATTATTGCATAAAGTGCAGCCATTCCCACATCTTCAGAGCGGGAAAATGTTGCGCATACGCCGCATGAGCCGCGTTTAATTAGCTTTTGCCATCCGGCCGACAACAATGGTCGGTTTGCCAGGCCAGGCCAGGCGCCGGTACGCCATTGAGTCATGTCTTTAAGCCAAGAAAGCCAACTTTTAAACTGAGCCAAGAGGCCACCAAAAGTATGCAGCGCAAAACGGTCGAGAATTCCCGCTCTGGCAACCGCAGGTGGGATGGATCCACACTGAAATTATTACGAAGTTTTGAGGAAACAAGGACTTGTTCTGCAAAGCCGGAATCCTATACTTTAGTGTCACTTGAGATTAGTTTCGAACTGGGGAAAACTTCAATGTTACAATTGTAAATCCTGTTTGAATGTCTAGTAAAACACTCTTGGTTTTAGAGATTTCCACATTTCTTTTAGTGTATCCCCCCCTGTATCTGGAATCAGGCTTACCTCTGTACCCATTTGAAGGATGGCAAGGGATTACCGTCGGCCAGGCACTCGAAGGCGGCGGGACTGAACAGCGGGGCGGTGGTGTGGCGGTCCGGGCCAGCTGAAATAATTTTTGGCGCATCTGGGGGCGGGAAAACAGAGAGCCGGGTGAAAACTTTGTCCAAGGTAAATAGCGAGACCAGGATACGTACACTTCACGTCCAACTGCACCGACAGCTGCTCGGAGGTGCCCACGGAGTTCTGCGCCTGGCAGGTGTACAGTCCGGCATCCCGCCGCCCGACGGGACGCAATTGCAGAGTTTCCTGGAATAAACGGAGTACAGGAAGCGGGGGCAATTTAATACAATTACAAATTTCTACTACACCCCAGATAAATACCCGGCGCGTGGCCCGGGAGGAGCAACATAAACAAGACGGGGGGCAGCAGCTAAGCTCACCTGCAAGCTGGCTATCTCGGAGCGACCGGCCCGCCGCCAGACGATGCTGGCCGGCGGATTGGCGTCGGCCACGCAGCGCAGGACGAGCGCGTCCTTGTCCTCCTCCAAGTCGATTTCCGGCGAGCCAATTAGACGGATGCTCGGCGCGTCTAGAAGCAGGAGCAGAAACGGAGACGTTCAGCTTGGTTAGGCAAAACAAAAGCAATGGAAACTGAGGCAGAAATAGCAACCGAAACAGAAGCACAAACAGCAATGGCAATAGCAATATTGCAGAGCAGACAGAGTCAACAAGCCGGGCAAGTCCTGTCTGGCCCCTGGCTCCTGGCTCCCGGCCACGTCCTCTGGGACAAGTCGACTCCTGAATTGCTCAGCAAAACAGGAAATTACAGCAAATTGTTGTTAATTTAATTGTTACAGCCTCGCATCTGTCTCAGATTCGGGTTCGGCTCCGGGCTGGGACTCTGATTGCCGGCTCCTTGTTTGGCCGTCCGGACTTTAAGCCAAATCAAATGGCACTTTGCCACCAGGATCGGGGCGGTGCAAGGAGGCAGCTGCATCAGAGTCGCCTATCGTTGGTACAGCATCACTCACATTTCACATCCAGACGGGCGTCCACCATCACGGATTTGGCCTGGTAGGACTCGTGGTGGGCGACACACCGCAGCATGTCTCCGTGGCGCTCTCGCATCGCGGACACCTGCACCACTGAGGTGGCCGACCAGGTGCGCGGATTATCCGGCTCGGTGGCATTCATCTGCGGGTGCAAGGCGGAGATCTCCTGGTCGCCTGCGGAGAGTGCGAGAGGGAGAGGAGAGAAGTCGAAATTAATTAACAGCAAACAGCGAGCGACCGACGGATAACAACTGCAATTAAATGGATGGCGGGGGGCCATCCGGCACTCGAAAAAATACTTTGAAAACAAAATAAATTCCGGCTTAGAGATATGGAATAATGTTTACAACGACTCAATCTACAATGAGAAGCTAACTTAGTAGTAAATTTAACTTATCATTAGTTCATTCTTTTGATTTTGCAATTATTTTTAAAGTTAAGAACTGAAAACTGTTGCTGATTCAGAAATTTAAGAGCAAGCACCCGTTTTTTTTGAAGGTGTGCTTCAGCCCGAGACTTACCCAAATACCATTTGAGGGTGGCGGGCGGATTGCCGTAATGCGAGACGCACTTGACCGTCGCCACGGCGCCGGCGTCTGCGGTGATGTTGTGTCCCGGCGGCACGTGTACCGCCTCGTACTCTATCCTAGGCCGCTGCGGCGCCACTGAAAGTAGAAGGGAGAAGGAGAGGACATGAAATGCAGCAGCGAGGGCACTTTGCATGCCTTCCAGACCATGGACTACTTACCACGTACGACGAGGCGCACCGGCTGGCTGGTGAGGGCATCCTGGGTGGTGAAGTCGCTGGCCGTCACCTGGCACTCCCACAGGCCGTCGTCAAAGTCCAGCGTGGCGGACCGAATCCACAACGAGCAGTCGCCGCCCATTTGCACCGGCGGCGGATGGAGGTCCAGATGCAGGACATTCCCGTTGTCGCCCGTCGGCAGACGTGAGGCCCATTCGTATTTCTTGGTATAGATGCCAACGGGCTGGGAATGAATGAAGATACAGATTGAGTTACTTACACGTGGAGAAAAGACCAATGTGGATTGATTTATAGAGGAATGTGTTATCCTTTCCCAATGACCACATTGAACAATCAGAGTTACTGTAATAGTTTAACTGGTTCTTTGATTGAATTATTCAATCAATTTCCTCTGGTTCCAAGTCAGAGTCAGGGTTATTTTCCCCCGTGCAGTCAGAGGCAAGGATATGGATGGAGATGGAAACGATGATGGCGATGATGGCGACGGCGTTCAAATGAACTGGGCGTCGTCGACGACATGTTTAGCATGTTTAACTTTTCGATGCAGTCGGGCATCTAATTTGGTCTCCGATTTGTCCAAACATACACAGACAACTGGCCACTGGGACATGGGAGTCGGGTGGCAGCCAGCCCCGCCCACAGCTGCCTGACCCGCCCTCCACTACGTGTCATTTAACTCCGATTCCAGTCGTCGTCCCAGTCGCTTCTGTCTGCAAATTGGCATTAGTTTGTTTGCTAATTGGAAATTAAATTACAATTAGTGATCTCTGAGCGTGGCAGCGTTTGCATTTAAGTATTTATGGGGAAACAGGACCCAGACCACGCCACCGCCCCCAGCCTTTCCCAAATAAGAGCTGCCTAATTGCATTTCGACTTTGACTGTTGTTGTCTGCGTTGTCCATGGCCTAATGGGTTAAATTAATTGCAGCACAGAGTTCGAGGCCTGGCCCAGCATTCACATTTATTGGAGGGAAACTTGAACAGAACCCTACTGGCTTCGCAGTTTAAATTTCCCCACAAATGTGACAGTTTAAAATTAACTCTATGCCACCCTGAGATAAGCTGTATTGAAAAGCTTGCGGCTGGCATGTCAGATATTATTTCATTTGACTCTGCCGACCCTGGCCAGCGTGGGCCAGGCTAGAGGAGCACCAAAGATACGAGCTGAATTGAGGAGGCCGAGCTGCCAAACTGCCAGGAAAACAATTTCGGCTGGGAGATAAAAAACCAAACGGAACAAATATTTGGCTCTGGCCCATTGATGCTGCTGTTGATGCTGCCAAAACATTCTCGAATCGATATTCGTATCGGCATAATTCTCAGCATTCCCGAGACTGCATGCTGCAGCTGCAGGCGTCTATATCGGAGGCAGATTCTGCCGGATCCGGAGTTTGGGCCTCGGCATGCTCCGCATCGTTGGGTTCGTTTGTTTGCCTCAGAAAAAGAGTGCGGCGCCCAAAAATTACATTTATTCAAATGGCTGAGCTCGGTCATATATGCTGGCGAGCGGGGCAGAAGGCGAGGGGTTGTTGATATCATACTTTGCTTTGAAATTATCGGCAACTGCAGTGCAAAGAAAACCGACGCGGATGGGAGA
>VNJV01016258.1:0-16135 GCA_008042635.1 Drosophila nikananu
TTCTTTAGCCTCTGCTCCCAGCCACAGCTACGACTACAGCTTCTGCTGGCTGGGCTACTCCAGATGTGTTGAGGGCGCGGGTGGAGGGCTCTTTTGGACGGGGTCAAAGGTCAGAGGCAAATGCCTTTTGTTTTGATATACGCCTGTCAATGTGCCAGCGATAACCGCGGCAGAGAGGGAGTCAGGCTCATGCCTACACTCGTGGAAAAAATACCCAGTGAATTATTAGTGATAACATTAAATTAAAGGTACATTTAAAAGATAAACCAAATAATATTAATTTGGAAAACTACTTTAAAGTCGTTTGGAATATCTTTAATTAATATTTATTTCCCATATATTTTCTTCCTCTGTACTCTCCCACTCTCCAGGACCAATTTCAGCTCCTTGTATGCGTCATTATCAAGTGCAAATAATAAATCATGACAAGCCCTGCCGCTCCAAACACACATTATAACAATAGCAATAGGCAAAGGGATGCTGCTGCCGAGACTGAGATGCAGGGCTCTCTGAGGCATAGATACAGATACTGTTTTGCTTTGGTTTGTTCATTTGTTTGCTCAGCAGATTTGCCCCTCTCTATGTATACGAGGATGTGTGTGTTGTCTTTAGCTATTGTGCGGCATAATTAATCATAATTTGTGTGCGTTTTGCGGCAATTAATAATTTGTATAGCATTCGCAACTGACACAGCTTTGATACCCACACTCATGAGTGGTTTGAGTTCAAATCTTGCCAAGTAGGTAATTAAATTTAAGAGGTCCCCTGGGCACAGTTGAGGTTGAGTTTGTAATTCAAAGGGTGTATAAGAAAAAAGTTCATGATGAATTTCTTATAAAGTATCTCAAAGATTCATAAACTGGCGATCTTTCGTCAATGCCAATGCGATGGTTCTGCTTTGTTTCTGCCACTGCCACAGCTGCCTCTGCTTGTGATATGTTCGCATAATTGAAAAAGTTCAAGTACTTTCGGGGTGTGGGTGTGCCTGGCGGGAAACAGTGAATTTATATTTCTCCCGGTTCCATAACTCATACGCAGCGTTGGCCCAGCGAATTCCTAGCGAAACTTCCATTGGGACCATGGTTGGAATTCCTCTTTTGTGGGTTATAAAAATGTATTTGTAAAAGGTATTAAAGTATTTCTTAAATATGTATTATATATTGTAATGCAACGTATTCCTACTTTTAAAATATATAACTACATTTATAAATTACAAGGATAGACCAGGATATATTTTAATTACAATGTCTATCAATTGAAGTCTCTTAAATTGAAAAAGAAATACTAAAGATAAAATCAATTTGTATACTTTTTTCTGTTGCTTTCTAGCGATGTTAAGTTAATTGTAAAATATAATTTTGGTATCAAAAAGTGTTTTCGTGTTTTTCAAAGTTATATCTCAGGACTAATCGATACAATCGTTTGAACTAGTTCACAAGGTAGTTTTTCCCCTTTTTTCTAATATTTTCTCCTAAGTATTAAACAGTTTTAGCCACTGTACACTGCACGCTTGCCGGTTTATTTTGAGTTTTGAAATGAATTGACTTTCAAGTGCGCCACAATGTTTTGGCTGCCGCGCTGTAGTTGTTGTTTCTGCAGTAGCTGCTGCAATTTTCTGTTGCCGTTGCTGTCCTTGTGGCTGCTGCAGCAGCAGAAACAACTCGAATTGCAGCCGATCCTTTGTTTTGATTGCAGTTGGTGAACATAATTTATGGCGGCGCAGTGGAAAGGCAAAAGTTTGGACTTTCTAGACGAAAAACAAAGGGCAACAAATGTGGACAGTGACGTTTCCAGCAGGCAGAATTGGAAATAAACAAATAAAGGACCTTCAGGCGCTCAGTCTTTCTGCATCAGCAAAAACTGCGTGCAAACTCTTTGCGTTTATTTGAGTTTGGTTTGTTTTCCTGCCGCAACTACTGCTTGATTTTTCAATTTCTGTAGACAGAGAAGCAAAAAGTTGCCGGTAGTTGATGAATTTTTTCCCCAGTTTATTCTCCCCAGAGTGGGCTTAATTGACTGATTATTTCAGTCAGTAAACTGGCGTGGAGCACTCAATTACATGTGTTCATTACGGGTTTCACATGCTGCACCAGATGTGGCGATGGTTGTTATTCCGATTTGAGCTCAAGGATGACGACGGCTGATGGCTGATGGCCTGGCTTAAATCAAGTGTACATAGGCCAACTTATCGACAATGCAATTGCGCTGACCGAATATCGAAAACAATGGGCAGTAACGCACAATCAACAATAATGGCCACAAGCCCAAAACAAACATACAAATGCTTGGTCGCACTCGGATTGTCCTCGAAATTTGTTTTGCATTCGTTTGTTTGCCATGAAATTGCTCCAGCTAAGCTGAAATCAATTGAATCAGGGACAATGCATTGTAATGAATATTCAGCATCCATTCAACAATCCATAAAACATGGGACCACAGAGATTGACAAGTGCAGTTAAGAAATTGCAGGGACTAATGGGAAAATAAAGGAATCGTGCGGAGCTTGTGAAAGTATTTAATTATAAACTGCAGGCTCTGAGTTATCCTGTTTTGTTTTTATTAAATGTATTTTTTATGAAGCCATGTTATGCATAATTTAATAGAAATCAATCCACTTGCATATTAGTTGGTCCACAAACTGAAATTGCATTACCAATCCTTACTCAAAGCCTTGCAAACTGTTTGCATTTCAACGAGTTTATTGTTTAGATTGAATTAGCATTGAAATTGAGTTGACCAGCTCTCATTAACTAATCACACTAACTATATTTGCCTTAACAATAAATTAAGTGGAAATATGCTGATTAGATTAAGTCATTTAAATGTGCTTGGTCACAAATTAAATAATGAATTAATCACAATAAATATTAGTTTCGGCTAAATAAATAAAGTGTTACTAATTAATTTGATAAAATATTTAGTGTCTTGTGATTGTGTACATATTTATATATAAAAAAAATCATGTTTAAATTATCAAAATAAACTCATTCGGCGGTAATAAGGTTTTACTCGTAGTCTTTCCTAGTACTTTTAGTCATCTTTTGTTTACTCGCTAATATTTATAACAGTGAATCCATGTTAATAAAAATAATTGTGTTTTCTATTTAAAAATCATTAAATAACTAATTAAGAATATAAGATTTAAATGCATCCTTTTTTTCGTTGTCAAGAAATCTCATCTAATTTTTCAGCCTTAAGGTAAAACTTTCCTGATAAAATGCCACCCACATTTAAAACTTTAGCAACTTTCTTAATACTTTCTCTTTCTAAGACTTTGTTCTTCCCTTCATTTCTGTACACAGTAACTTTAAATTATCGATATCTTCTCGGGGAAGCTAGGAGAGCGACCACTTTGACCTTTCTGGTCCCGGGAACTGTTAACTCAATTTAAATAAATTCAACTATCACCACGGCGGTGGCCCTGGCACTCCGGTCTCATAGAGAGGCCACGCACGTCTGCACGTTTCCATCGCTCGACGCCATAAAAAGGAGATTACCGGCATGCCAGGCAGTCAGGCAGCCAGCCAGCCTGTTCCCATTAAACGGAGAGGATCCTGCAGCCTGTCATGTGCAAATGAGCCAAATGCCGGAGCCACAACACAAAAGTGCGGACCGAAATGGTGTGACCCGGGATGTGACTCCACCGCCAAGCCGGGAGGCGACCCTTCCCCGGGCATCGCCCAGGAGGAGAACAAGAATCTCCTACTGCTTGTTTATGGCGCATTTCTATTCATTATGAGTACTTAGGTCGGAGCCTGGCCCCGAACATTTCTTTTATTGCCCGGCTGATGATGATTTCCATTTCTATTTCGGCTGTCCAAAGGCCAGCTGCTGCCCTGATATATCCCGCACTCTAATCGTCGGAGTTACACGCAATTAATTTTGCTTTGTAATTAACCAACGGGAGCCGTCCACACAGGAAATAAATTTGGCTTATTTAGCTTAAATTTAATTTAATTGAATGTATACTATATATGAAGGATGTTACCTTACAAAATATAGATAATAAAAGTGGCAAGATTGTTGAGCTTAAAAAGTTTGCTGTGATATAAATTTCATAAAGCTTTACTAAATTGTAATTATAAAGTCTTTTCTATATTATCAAAAAATTAATTAAAGACACTTATTTTATTAAAATAAATTAAATCATAGAATTAATTAGGTACTAAATTGAATGCCAAAGTTTTTCCCTGTACCGATTCTGTCGGCATTCTACTGCTGTGGTGGCTCTGCTTTTTTTTATGTTCTGGTTTTTATGGACATGCCCAAAGTCCATATAATTTATTGACAAATTTGCACATTGGCCACGAGGCTCAGGGCCCTGCCAATCGGGATCCAAAAGGGGAACCGGGAATCCGGAGAGCTGGGTGCCGTGCCGGGATGTGGGTGCCGGCGTGTGAAAACGTTGATTAGTACAGTGCTCCGGCAGACGCTAATGAGTCCGCCTGGGGGCGCAGTGCCAACAAATTCCAATTCCAATTCCAATTTTCGTCTCGAATCGGTCAAGTCACGCAAAAGGCAGCGGGGCACTAATAATAGCCGACGGTAATTACGCCCTAAGAGTTTTGTTACCACTCCCCCGCTCCGCTCCAGGCCGTCTGAGAGCTTTTGTTGTTGCGAATAATGAAAATTATAAGCGACTTCCGAATTTCATTATCGGAATTAGATGTTCGACTGTGAGCTGGGAAGCTATGGGAGCTGGAAGCTGGCTGACTGAGGCCTGATGGATCCTGCGGATGCTGCGCTAATTTGTCAACTGGCATAACGACAAAGTGAAACTCATTGTGGGCGTAACCGGGCGCTTCCGCGGCTCTTGGCCTTGTCAAATTCAAATTGACTCATTAAAAATTAAGTTCCCTGCCTCTCCGCGTACTTTTCCTTTGCTTTGTGAGTCAGCAGCAGCAGCAGCAGATTCAGAATCAGAATCACCATCAGTAGCAGGAGTGGCAGAGGAAAATCCACAACAACGTTAACCAAATGATAAATAGCAAAATTAGATTTGACAGCCAAGCACGGGCCGCGTTTGGTTGGCAGCACAAATTGCAGCATTCATCTTGATTAAATTTCTGCTACGTCCATGGCTGGAGTTCTTTCCGCCGAGCTTAGCTGATTTGCTTGAGCTTGAGCTTGCCTTATGATGTGGAGCAGCCGCAACTTAAAGTGAACTTAAAGGCGGGATTTCAAATCAAAATCACATCTTTCAGACTCGCCTTCAGTCATTTTCCAGGCGAGCAGGCGACAGTTTACTGGTCCGTCACTTGTCAGAATTAAATAGGACTTTGTCACCTAAAAAATAATAATAATAAAAGGTTGAATTTAACTTAATACAAGCAGAGGGAAGCTTAGCTATCCGGCTGGAAGTAGCAAATATCTCCTGACTCTAGCATTGTTTTAGTAGCATTGCCTGCTGCCGGGACAGGTAACTTAACAGCTTTAAGGATGTTAATGCACACTGCGTCTTGCAATTAGCTGCCACTTCCCCCCGGTGTCACGTCTAGATGACAAAGTGATTCTGTTTCTATTATTCAAGCGGGCGGGCTGGCTGGCTGGGGGCAACTCATAAATAACATCTTTGCTGCTTGAGTGGCATCGCATTCTGCTGCAGCGCACACTTGTGTGTGAAATTTTTTGCGCATATTTTTCACAGGGCACACATGTTGCACTTTCAGCTGCACAAGCCCACCAGAAACCCAAAGGGCCACCCCATTCTTGCATGGCTGCCCCCGCTCCTGGGTGGCACATTTCATTGTTCAGGTTCCGGGGAGTATTGCGGGGAGTAGCCGTAGGACTGGCGTGTTAAATCAATTGGGAGCTTGTTGCTGGCTTACTTAGCTTCCGCTTCCGCCGGCTGCCATGAGTCCGTGCAGCATGCCGCATCCGCTGCTGCCGGCAGCGCCACATGTGTGCTCCGTGTGCATTTTCTTCTTGCCATTTTTCATATTTCACTTCTCGAATCCCCCACACGGTCTTGTTATATGCCACTTTAATGATGCCCAAGGAACATGCCAGTTTACGAGTATGGTCCCATTAAAGCAGATCCCACGAAACACAGAGGGTGCACCGAAAAACTGGCATTCTGACTGCTTTGAATTAGAGAGAAACTTTCGAGTTATACTACAGGTTAGTAGGGAATTCTAATTTGGAAATAATGTATGCCATCGGTATTCGTGTGGAATCTAATTCACTTTCCCTTAATTTTGCGCCCTTAAAATTTCGAATTAAATTTCTTAACTTTATCTAAAATCAAGTAATCAAGTAGAGATTTCTGTAGGTTATTTTCATTTTAAAGTACTTAATGACTTAAGTTAAAGCCCTTAATCTATGGCACTCCACTTTCTTCCAGTGTTCTCTTTTCGGGGCCAGTCCGCTTTCGGTCGATTTCCCATCAAATAATGCAGAAATATGCCGAGCTAACTGAGCAAAAAAAGTAAAACAAGGTCCGTTCTCGGCCAGCCATAAACATGAAATGAAATTTAAAATAAGAAAACGAAGCTCAAGCTGAAGCCAAAAACAAAACTCAGGCGGAATCAGAGGCTGAGACAGGAAAAGGAAAAGGTAACGTAAGCTGGCTGCCATTAAATGTGAAGGTCAGCGTGGCGTATGCGCAATATTTTATGCCATTAACTGCGGTTGACTGGCGAACGAAGGCAGGAGGACAGAACACTTGAGTTCGCATAAGTAGCAATAGACATCTTTGATTCCGCCCCCCAAGGATCCCTGCCCCATTTCCTTCCGCTTTGTACATATCCCAGGACAAATCGCTTCCTCGACGACTTCCATTGTCACTGATTGCATTTATATTTGCTGCAATTGTGTGCGAGGCCGGGTGGGTGTGCGTGTGTGTGGGGAGTTTGCCAAGGGGTGTGACTGCTAGTGGTTGTGCGATGGCAGATTCCCACAATGTCAATCAGCGCCACGCAATCAGTTTATTCTATTTATCAGCCAAGCAGCAGCTGACTAGCAATCCGCTCTGGAAGGACGGCGACAATGGCCCGGGTAAACACTGCGAATCCTTTGTGTACATAGCCTTCGTCCACCCATAAATATGTGTGTTTGAGTGTTGGCTTGTGGGTATTGTACACAGTTGCGGTCAAAATAAGAATAACGAGCATCAATAATGTAAAATTCTTGTAATTTATAGATTAATAAAAGGGTTTTTAGCTAAGCTATTACTTAAATTAGGTGAGGAAATTAAATAAGAACTAAAAGCTGGTTACAAAGATAAGTCCTATTTTTACACAGCCTACAGCTATTATCTTGAAATCAACTGTAAGCGGCCTAAGTCGGTATAACTTGTGTCAACCAAGACATTTCAATGGCAAAGTGTAAATAAACAAATGCTTAGCAACAGTCAAGAGCAACGGACTGACATCTGGGACTGACTGACAAGTGCAGGAGCATTCAGCACTACGAGGAAAAGGGATCCAACAGCCAGCATCCGGTGGATCGGAGCAGCGGCACCTGACTGGCACCCGCCAGGTAATAAAATGCGCATTTGTGCACGAAATTACCAGAGTTTAGAGCTGTTGCTCTAGTTGGCAGGCGGAGGGACTGGACGGGCAGAGGAGGTGAGAGAGATCTGGATCGAAGGTAATTCCCAGGTGCCGGTGTCCGGCGAACTTTCTCTCTTATATTTTCGCCTGAGGCCGCAAAGCGGGCCAGCACAAGTTTCGGGCCAGAGCAAAGTTATTTTCAATAAGCAGCCGGCGGCTAAAACTGCGAAAATCAACAGGGAGCTAAGTTAGCCGCTGTTTTTGCAGCTTGTGTCTGGGCATCAGTTGTGCTCTTCTTAACCCATTAATTACTGGCAAAATTTCGACGTGGCAGTTGAAAATGGCTAAAACTTTAAATTGAAATAATGAATTTTACACCATTTTTTAGTGTGGTCTTTTTCTCGCTAGTTAATCATTGTAGAACTGCTTCTTCTGTAAAATAACGAATAAAAACTAGTTTCCTAACGTAATGGAATTTATCAATGATTAAAGTTCCTTTTTTTTTTGAACCTTTAAAAGTTCAGCTCAGATATAAGTCTTTTAATCTCTAACTTTTAAAAAACTTTCCTCTGTTATCTACCAAAGGTTAAGCATTGGCAAAATGGCAAAGTATTGGGACAGCTTAAGGTTAACTATGGCCCAACTATCCGGAACATTACCAAGTCTACCAGGTCTTACTGGTCTTACTGGTTTTCCTGGCAAAGGGCAAGTGTATTCACGAAGCCTGGCGATTACGCTTTACGGGTAATAAATATGCATGAGTGGCATTAGCGGCTCTGGAGGGCATAGCACACACTTCTCCACTGGGCAATAATCTGGCTCTCCAAACTCCGCCGAGTCCTGAGTCCGAGTTGCCTCATTCGTTTATGTGCTGGCAACTATTTTTATTGCATATTTTTTTGGGTTGTGGGGAAATTAATTGCACTTGAGCTATGTGCATTTACCGTAATGAGCTCCTGAAGGGAGTCATCCGTCCGGCTGCCTTCAAGGGGATCCCAGTCTCTACAAGGGATCCGAGGTGGGGGCCAAAGCGCTTGGCTGCAATTAACTTTAATTACGCCAACAATTGTCGCCGAGCTGCGAGAGAGGATGGGGGTGGTTTTCTGTTGCCGCCGCCACTCGCTCGACTTGTTTAACAGCTACTTAAATCCGAGGCGCTTTTCAATTGTTGCACACATTGCTCATACGCCCCGTTGTGAGAGTAGTGCATTCGCAACGCTTGAACGCTTAGCAGCTGCTAATGGAGTTATTCGTACAGGATTTTGTGGCACAACCCCGGCAGCTTCCGTCCGTTGCCATGGCAGACGGCTTTTGGGCCAGGCGTCTCCCTTGAATAATATGCACTTGGAAAATAAGGCTTAGCTTTTGGTAGGATAAATTTGTTGTTGTGG
The DNA here is from genome assembly GCA_008042635.1 of Drosophila nikananu. NCBI lineage: Eukaryota > Metazoa > Arthropoda > Insecta > Diptera > Drosophilidae > Drosophila > Drosophila nikananu. Next base: position 8,885 of record VNJV01016258.1, read on the forward strand.
TTGATATTATTGTCTCATAAATACATATGTATTACCAACATTAATAATTCCAAGTTATAATTACACTGAATATTTTGATTTTTTTATATTAAACTGATTTGGTAATTTAAAAATACAATTAAATTCGATTACTATTAACTCTTTTTGTTGTCTAACAGACAATAAAACTAGTATTAATTAATATATTTGGTGTATTCTAGGGAAGACAAAATATATAAATAAATTTAACATTTATTAATAATAACCGCCGATATTATGGTTAATATATCTGACCAATTTCTGTCTATAAAGAGTATAACAAAAAATATAATTAAATTACGCATATATTTCATATCTTTCTGATTTATTTTAATAATATAGATATCTTAACGTTAAGGTATGTGGTTCTTAGCTTATCAAATTTTAAAATATCAATATGCAATACACAATATTCTCTGACTTTTCAGAAGTTGTGAATCACAACACAACTTTCCAAACCTTCCCCAACACTCACATTTCAAAATCCCCAGTGACTCCTGGGGCTCTACAGATTTTCTGGGAAACAAAGCTCCCTCCCAAGTGCCTCGATATTTACCTATATGTTGCTGCATGCACATGGCAAATCAGAGCTAATGATGCTGCCCCTGCTGCACTGTGCGCCATGTCGGGGTCTGGGTCGGGTCGCCCAGCGCCTCATTAAGCTTTAATGCCAATCGGTAGTTGGAGCTGGGGCTTTGGCCCATTGTGCGCACAGAGCCGCTTGTTAGCTGGCTGGTTGGCTGACTGGCAACATGTTTAGAGCAAGAAAGTGCATTTTCATTTAACATTTGCATTGTTTGCATGCTTAATTAGCCTCATTTGTGGCAGATGTAGACAAGCAGAAAGACAGCGGACGACGAAACAAAAAGAGGTGAAGTGAGTACTATTTGCGGTGGCTCCTATTGAAAGGAAAAAGGAGCAGAGAAATTTAATTGGAGCACAATAGCTTCTTGTGAATGTGAAAATGTGAATAATGAAGCCCCGAAATAAACATGAATTTCAATCAGTTTCTATTTGAAAGCAACTTCGGACAATTAGTCAGATCAGACACACATTGTTTCCGCTCTCACAGCAATTTATCACTTGATGATGCCTTAATGTTGGTTAAGCCTCGCAATTAAATAGCCAGCGGAATGCATTTGCATCTTGAGAGGCAGAGACTGCCATCAGATCGAGAACTTTTAATTGCTCGAAAATGCTTGCAATCAACGGCTGATGACTGTTTGCATTTGTCTCCGAGTGCTTTCCCGCTGGGCGAGTTGTTTGACTCACAGAGAGATTAAACTAAGCTAACAAAATTATAAATAATTCTCCCATACGGAAGTTGAAGCTTACATCTAAAATGAATGTTTTACCTTTACTGAAGCTGATAATTATGTATATCTTTATTTTTCTCCGTGTTTCCTGAAAGCCTCCCAGGCTACTCGCATATCTGAATATGATCTGGAGGCTGTTGGTATTTTCATTCGCAAAAAATACACACCCTTCTCCTGACATTAAATTGTTCGTGATTTAATTTGATTTTAATTTCAATTTTTACCGACTGCGCGCGTGGAGAGCTGAACAAACAAACTACACGGAATTAAAAACAAATTAAATTCCTCTCCGCAACATTTCACTTCCGTGCGCCCACACACACACAACTCACGGAAGACAAACAACGTTAAGGACGCCGGACGATGGGCGAGGACCTCTTCGCATAGTTTCCAAATTAAAGTTTGCCCCGAAGACCCTCACACAGAAATCTATGGAAAATAAATAGAACAGTTTGGCCAAGTTCTATGGCTCGAACACGGACCCTCGGCCAGCGGCAACGTCATTAAAGCAATACTACGCATAGTTTGGAACTGAAGATGCTGGAGGGAGTCGGAGCTGGAGCTGAGATGGAGCCCTATGGCGGCCAAGAGGTCAGCCAGCCAGCCAGCCAACGTTTCACAGCAAAATTGAAACTTTTGATTGAATACAAACTACAATCTCGGCACCGGACGAACTTTCATTCAACACAATACATAGGTATGGGGCCCTGTGTCTCGGATTCAGGGAGCAGGAGCAGCCCGGGCTTGATTGCCAGCCAAGCTCCTGGTTTCCAGTTACCTGACCCCGCTCTGCGTTCGCCTTCGCCTTGGCCCGACTGGGAGCTTTCACGCTGCCTTGCCTCCGGCTACAAACTTAGTTTTCTAAAATTAAAATAATACAATAAAGATTATATAACCGGCAGTCAGGGCAGGCAAGCTGAAAAGACTGCAGAAAGTGCACAAGAAGAAACATCCATAAAAATGTAATGAACAAATGCTATAAAGAGAGGAAATGGGTATTCAAATAATGCTACGATTTGCAAGTTTACAATATACTATTAAAACTTTTTAAAACAAATAAATAAAATAAATATACATAAGATGACAATATGCAACTTTAAACACCCATTAAATTATATTTTATACTTTATATTTACCTTATTCATTCTATACAAATTTACAGTGCACTTTGAAGATAAATCTCCGACAGATTTTATTGAAATGCAAGGCCCAGGAAAAGGCTGTAGCTTATAGTTTTTCCCTTCGCCTCTAACTGGTAAATAATTTCACTTTAGATAATCGTTTTGGGGCAGCACATAATGCCCCCGAGATGAAGGACAGTTCTTGGAAATATCAGCCATTTGCCAGATGTCCAATTCAATGTTTGGGTGAAAAGTGGGCCGGCGTCGCCGCCATAAGCAATTGTCAGCTGCTCTCAGCATCCAATATTCCCAATATTCCCGCCGGAGCAGCAAAGAGAATGAGAAACAAGGACCCTGGTAAAATGTCTAAGGCGATAATAGGGATAATGAAGACAGGGAAAAGTTATGAAATCGTTGTCAAAAAGAAAGGCGAACGAAAGAACAAGGGGAGGGGGGGGAGAACAAAGCAAAGGAAAATGTCTGGCGGGAAATTCATGCTGATGAAAAATGCTTTTCATGCGCGCTGCCATTTACCACGAATGTCGATGTGTCTGGCTTTGTGTGTTATGTTGTGTGTATTTCTTAAGCGCTGGCAGCATATTCATGACATGGCCAAAATTTGAAATAGGCCTAAATAAAAACAGCTGAAGGCCCACACTCACACTCTCACCTTCACCCACACACACACACACACACACACTCGTGCCCAAGTACCCGTGGCCCGTAGCAAACAGGGACAACTTTTGGCCAACTCGAGAGCACGGAGTGCCTTCGGTCCTTCAATGTAAGCCGACTTTAAAAAAGGGGCTCAAGCTCAGGCACAGGGAACCCACTCAACCGCACCCACAACTCGGCGAGTGGAGCGGTAAATGTGTCAAACAATGACCTTGAATTCGGCTCAAGCGAGTGAGTGGGAAATCCCCGTTGAGTGGAAGTCTGAGCGCGTCTGTTAACCGAATTTTGAGTGATGTTATCGGAAATGGCAGAGATTTAATTGGGGAAATCACGGCAAGTTGAAATCCTAAACTTAAGCATAATAATTAGGTGGAATCATGTAGGCATAAATCGATAATTAATAGCAGTGGCAGCATCCCCCCAGTGAGATCAGGCTGGTTTCGAATTACACCTGGCCATCCATCATTGGCTGGCGGAAATTCAATACACCTGGCAAGGGAGATGGAAATGGAGATGGCGTGGGAAATCTCAGTCTCAGGTACGATTCAGGTACCACAAGCATTTGTTGGCACGTTGTTAACATGCTCTTTGACAGTTGTCTCTCTGTCTCTGCCGTTGCCTTTGCTTTTGCCTTTGCCTTTGCCGCCGGCATAATTCTCATTAAAGTTGATTGAGCGAAAAACTTCATTACAAGGCCCTTGCCGTGGCTTTTTCCTTGTGTATGGGTGTGTGGGCCCTTCAGGAAATTAAATTTTGTGCCCCATAAGACACACGGGAGTGGAATGACGGTGGCGAACAAGACATTTTGCAAGTGCTTACAATTCATTTGGCCCTTATTAAAATGCTTAACTAACCTTTGGCAACTTTCAGCTGCATCCGCAGCTGTCAGCGTCGCACGCCCGCTGCAAGGGATTATGTTAATCAGGGACTCTTACACAGCGCCAGCACTTTGCACTTTCCCAAGTTTCTTTTGGCTAAATAGGAGGGGGGGCGGTGGTACGGAGATTCCTATGGTCCTTGAGGGTTGGCTCTTGGGGTTGGTTAAAGGCTGGGCAAAGTCACAAGGCCAGAGCTGTCGCGCGACTTTTCTGTTACTTTTCAGAAGCAACTTTTCGCCAGCGACTGTAAGCTGGCACTATAAAAGATGACTTCCTTCCGCTTTTTGTTCTCGAATTTCAATGCAATCTGCCGCCAGCAGGGTCCACTGTCCAATGTACTGTGGATAGGAATATTGATTTTTATTTATCAGTAATACTTGGGTAAAAATTGCAACACCTTACTTTGGCATAAGTTACAAAGACAAGGAGCTGGAGATACAAGAGCATTAATTTTATTCTATTCTGTTCTATTCTGTCTGGTATCCCTAAATATCATTCTTATTAACAGATATTAACAGATTTTTGTATTCAATTTATGCGAAAAACGGGAATCTCTGCCCCATGGTGCGCTCTGTCCAATAGCGAAAGTAACATTTAATATAAATTTCATAGCATAAGTTTGCGCGCGTAACAAGTAGCCTATTAGCGCCCGGAATTTTTCATTTTCATTTCTGCGCCGGCATCATCTGGGCGGCGAATTAAGCTGATGCGACAGCTGCAACTGTTGCTATTGCCATGGCCCGGCGGCGAGGCGGAGGAATTTCTGGGGATAATGGCCAGGAGTGGAGGTGGCTCCTGGCCCCGATGCCAATTTGCACCACCAAAGTCATCAACTACGCACACGCACGCCTCGATAAATTCAATTTACACGAATTTCCCAAGGAAATGCGGGCAAAAACGGAGAAATTCCGCTATGTGGAGAAGTTTTGCAGGTGTGAACAGCAAGATAAACATACAGGTGTGTGCGGGTGTTTGGGGGCGTTCGAGGGGGCTCGTGGTGTGCGAACGGAATCAAGGGCGAGCCTTATTGGCATCGACATGCATTAGCCGGGCCGCAAATGCGAAGTACATGAGGGGGCGAAAGTCAAATAAACACCACACACACACACCGCATACACCAACCACCAGCCACGTCCAACAACAAAGGCCGGGGAAAAAAAGAGCAACAAGCTAAATTGCAAAAGAAAACTTTTTGTGCACTGCGGGCGCTGGTGCGGTTTCTGCGAGCTTGCCACAGCCGCCGGAGCTGGAAAAACCGCTGCTGGAAAAGCAGCAGCTGGAGTGGGGTGAAAAGGGGTGGCGAGGGGATAAAGCTGGTACACTCAAAGGAAAGAGGATCGGTCAACTTCCTGTCAGAAATTTGGAGATAAAGAGATTAAGAGAAAGGAAAAACTCATATATGCCATGTGTGAATTCCTAAAATTTGTATATAAATAAATATTTTTTCTATCTAGAATCTTTAGTTGAAAACTTGTTTCTCTGAGTGCCAACAAAGATGTAGGAAGCCAGCTACTCATTGAGCCACCGCTGATTGGAAGGACCCCATGTATACGTACAGGTAGTTTACATCGACAGGTGCGTCAAGCCGCATTTATGTGTGCGAGAGCTACGTGCGAAGGTGTAAATTAAATTTTGCCACCATTACGGGCATTGCATGCCAAATACCAGTTGGCATAAAAAATTAAGTCATGTGGATTACAGCCATAGTTGTTAGCCGCCTTGATTTGTCTGGCCAACTGCTTAAGACATTTCTTTTTGATTATTTACAAGCACTTCTTCAATTTAAATTTAAATTTCCTTAAATTTATTCAAAGAGACTCTTGAAATCAACCTTTAGTTGCTTCTGAAGAGTATCTATTAAACCTCAAACTTAACTTGCAGTGAAAACGAAATATTTTCAAGAGAAAATATTTTTCCCAAAGTAAAAGCCAACATTAAACAAAAACCTGGTCAGGCCAGGAGCATCCAAAAGTTCCTCCTTGGTAGTTTGGCTTATTGTTCAATATTTTTTGGTAGGTTTCCTCCTTGCCACAGGGCGAAAGTTGGGAAGCTGCTGGCCCGGGTTACTAAAGAATCTGTGGCTGCCTCTCAATGGCTCCATTGTCATGTTCCCAGGCTTAATATGAAAGTAATGACCGAGAGGAAGACAACGCCAAAAGGATTTCTCGCCAGAAGCACTCGCTGGCAAAAGAAACCGAGAAACGCGAGGGACACTTTGTGATGGCGCGAGTGGAGAGTGTCCATTTCATTAAATAAGCGGGAGAGCTGCCAGGTGATCCCATGATCCCCACCTGCCCTTCGCCACACGCCACATGTGCCACTTTGCATGCCGGGGAGGAGCCTTTGAAAAATGCAGGACCCAGGTAGCCCATTGACAGGGACCAGCGATGCTGCTGTCGTCCCTGCTGAGCCCGCTACTGCTGACCCCCATTAAATCGATTGGCCAGGTGATGCAGCGGCGGCTGATTAACAGCGCGTAGGACCTCCTGCCTCATAATCGATGGCCACCCCCAATCCAGCATGGATGTCCATGGACCTGCCCTGATGAATGGGCCCAGTGCGTCGTGCACAGAGTTTCGGACCGTTAAAGCCCCTTAAATATGTTTTAATTGAAATGCATTTGGGCGCATCGAACAATCGGGCAAACGAGCCAGCAGGAATGCGGCACAAAGGTCCTGCCGGTGTGAAGGACTCATTGCAGGAGCAGCCTGGCAGTGCTGTCCAGTTCGGACTGGAAAACTCTTGGCAAATTGAAAAGCTTTTTAAGCCTTAAGCAACTACATAATTTCTGAAGAAGGAGAACTCTTAAAAAATAAAATGATCAAAGTCACCCGGAAATTTTATAGATTTCAGAAATAAAGATCTCCTAAATATGAATAAACAATAATTGATTGCAGTTCTTAAAATGAGCAGTTTATTATAAGTCCCCAGAAGATAATATATTCTTATTAATTTTACTCTTTACCATTGTTAATATAAAACTTAAGGAAATCTTTGTACTAAGTTAAAATTATAATGCCAGTTTAAGTTGGAGATATATCTGGCCGTTCAGCACTGAATCATTATCGCTTGATTGCCCCTCAACCTCAACCAATTGATGGCAGTGAACCGTCGAAGTCTTGGGCAGGAAAACCGAGCTACCACAATGCTCTGCGTTAATTGGCTTAAACGGCTAGATGCCACACACACACACACCCACACACACAACTCGTTGAACCCCGTTGCCTGGAGATCCTGGCCACA
>VNJV01016261.1:0-13818 GCA_008042635.1 Drosophila nikananu
GGAACATAACTAGGTTAAATACCATTAAATTGAATACATTTTAGTTTAGAAATAAATCTAACTAACTATCTTATTAGGTACATTTTCTTGTAATAAAGATTACACTTTATGTTCAAACATCATCTCCTAAATATATCGCTATGCAAAAGCATGTATTTCAGCTGTATGAATATATTTCTAGTGTCTGCCCGCTCCTTGGCCAACTCTACACTGGCCCCACTTGGTTGTCTAATTCAATTTCATTGTCTGTGTTTGCCCATTAGGGCGATTTTCCATGTGTGACCATCCGCTTTTTCTCCTCTTTAAAAAAGTCCCCCCCAGCTTAATGAAATTTTCATGTTTCATTGGGAATGCCATTTGCCCTGCTTTATATTTGATTGCCTTCCAAACACACATAGATATATGCTATACGTATGCTATATCCCTGGCAGCCGCAATAAAAATGCCCTTGGTTAATTGTCAGGCTGGACGGACGGACGGACACAGATGGCTAGATGGAGCCGGACAGAGACAGGAATTGCAATTAGTTGCACAACAGTAAATGCCTGACTGTGTGTGTGAGTGCCCGCAGGTGAAGTGCTGAGTTAACAATTTATGAGATACAAAGATACAAATGTAACCCACCTGAGGCGGCTCTGTCCATTCGGTCTTGTGTGTGTGTGTGTGGGCCCCAACTTAATTGAGCATATTAAGCCAACAAAGGCAGCTGCAATAATACATATCAAGTATACGCAGAGTTGGCTGCTTTCAGCAATTCCCAATTGACAAAAGCTCGCAGTTAGAGATAGATAGAGAAAGAGAAATAGAGGGGGAGAGTCAGATAGAGAGTTCATTAAAATTGCAATTAGGCAGTGAAGCGAAGGAAGTGCCACTACAGCATCCAAATATCCCGCCAACAGAGCGGATAAGGGAAGTTGACGGGGTTGGGCTTATGTACAGATGGAAATCAGTGATGGCAATATGCATTATCTTAAATTTTATATATAATTTTAAAGTAAATTGAAACTATCTTTAAGATATGAACATTACCATGTATTTAATGAAATGAACACAGAATAATATGCCTTTTGGTATGTTTATTTCTAAGAAGGAAAGTACTCCCTTTAGATTATTATTTTGTATAACTTTTACTCTGTTTTAAACATACTCTCAGCTTCCCTGAAGCAAATACTTCCCATCAATACAAGCTATTCAAGGCATGTCTGCCATGAAATTGCTAGCAGCATCCGCACTTCCTCAGCTCAGGCTCCTTTCCCCCATTAATGGTTCACTTTGTGCCAGTTGCCCCGCCGATTTAATGAGCCAATCGAGCCGGGATCCCGATATCGCCTATATGAGCGACACGCAGCTCACACTTTTCTGTGTGAGAACGAATATATATCCGCGCATCAACACGTTCGACGCGGCGTGTCAATAATTAAATGTTTCCGCCAGTCGACGGCTCCATTTAAACTATGCCACGTCAATGAGATTAGCGACAGGATGTGTGAGCTCCCCGAACTTCCCGACCCTGTGTCCGTGGCTCCGTATCTCGATCTCTGTGTCTGTATCTCTGAGTTTGAGTTGTGAACGCGTTAAATCAATTGGCGGGCATTGTTTATCGATTTATCGCATCCTGCGCAATTGTCAGCCACAGTCAAGCCATTATTAGACCCTCTATTAAGCCGCTGGCATAGCATTGGAAAGAGTTTTTACCTGAGAATTATCACACTTGAAAGGCGTATCATTAGAAACACATTTTTGCTTTAATTTTTTATTGCAAATTATAATTGACAGACGCTAACAATGCAAAGCCCTACCGAATGGATGTTAGGACTATTTTTCTCATTCCGATTTGTTTGCCCAAAAATCGTAAGTTTCGCTAATTAAAAAGGGTAAACTCTGTCCGCCACAGATGACGCATCAAAGGCCACTAGCCGATGAAGCGGACTCCGAAGCGAAGCCGCAACCATTCCTCGGCACTGACACATCCAAGTGGCTCCCTAGCCCCGGCCCAAGCCAAGCCCAAAAAATACACAGACACAAAGTCGCATTCAAACGCTGAGAACGGAAATGCTCCAACATCGAAATCAAAATGAGCCGCAGCAAAGAACTCACAGAAAACAAAAACACAAAAAAAAAAACAGAAAAAAGGGGAAACAACGCTGAAAATGTGTGTTCTGTGTGTTCTGTGTGTTCTTTTGTAGCCAATTAACAGAAAGATTGACACTTTCGTTTGAAAGCGATACACAAGACAGCGTATTGCAATTTAGAATTTGTCAGAGGACCCAAAAATATATACGAAACAAGCAAGGGGGCGGGGTGAGAAATCACACGCCGATTTGACAGTTTCTCAATGCTATCTCCATATATCAGATATACGTAGAACCAGAGCCGACGACCTCGGGCATTTGTAATCTGCGATAATGACAGGCTGCCAGAGGAGTGTATCTGCATCAGTATTTGTAGCCGTATCTGTATCTTTAGCCGTGTGTTTCGATAGCCAATCTGCGTATCCAAATCAATTCGCACAACTGCCGCTGACACCTTGACAGATAACATTGTGTCACATTAGGTTTTTCTTTCGCTCAGCCGTGTGATTAGTGTCTGAATATTAAGAGAATTTATCAACTTGCTCCGCGTGATTCGCCAATTGATTGACGGATTATAGATAGTATCTGATAGCTGGTAATTAAATATGAGAGACTACTAGTCAGCAGAAAACAGGAAAAATAGAAATATGCATATAAACACGACATTATTTAAAATTCCCATTGGGGTGGTTTTAATTGTATTATCTTATTTAAAATTATATTTATGTAATCTTATCAGAAAGAAAATAAGGGGTTGACTAAGGTTTTCCTAGGTAAATATACATAGAATGTATTTTGTGTAAATAATTAAATAATATACAAATAAAACAAGCAAATTATTGAGCTGAATACTTAGTATTTATTAGTTTTTTCCCTGTTAAATTGCAAACGCACACTTCCATAAATTTATTAATATTTTCCTTCGCCAGACACAGGCCTGGCCATATTAAATTGTATTTCATTAACTAAAAGCTTACCCAGTGAGGGAGATAGAGAGCAAAGCCAACAACTATTTTTTTTTTCGGTTCGTGATGGGCGGAAATCCCAGCCAGGCCATTAGGGCAGAAGTTTCGCGAGTCCCGGCTGGGGAAAACTTTGGCAGCAAAGTGATTAAATTTCGCTAGGAATAACAATAACAATAAGACCGCAATACCTGTGGCCCAACTATAATGGATATCCTTTTCCCTCTGCTTCTCGCTTCCCCGTGTCTTGCGGCAGGTCACGTCATGGAATTGGCCCAGCAATCCGAGAACAATACGCAGTCGGTCTTCGCGACGATCTACTACCGCATGGTGCCGCGCGTCCGCCAGATGATTGGCCACTTGTACACTGAAATCATGAAGTGAGTGGCACTGAGCTTTATTGCTATCAATAATGTTATAATTGCTATTATATACTAAATAACAAACCCTCTCTAGCCACATGAATTACGCCTCGAACTATACGAACAGCAACGAACGACGTGGCATCGGGGGCATCAGCAGTGTCCAGAGCCACCTCGAGGAGGCGGTGCATCGCTTCTTTGTGCAGCTGTTCCCGGTGGCCTACCACCAGATGGTGCATCTGAACAATGATAAGCTGGGCGATCTGCACGAGGACTACATCAACTGTCTGCAGCACAACTACGAGGAGCTGCGCCCCTTCAAGGACATACCGCACCAGCTGCAGGCCAGTCTCGGCAAGAGCGTCCACATGTCCAACGTCTTCATGAACGCCCTGATCCAGGCGGCCGAGGTTCTCTCCGAGGCGGACGGCCTCTACGGCGAGCAGCTGACGGACTCCTGCAAGCTGCACCTCCTCAAGATGTACTACTGCCCCAACTGCAACGGACACCATCCTCCACCGGAGGCGAAGCTCTGCGACGGTTACTGCAAGAACGTGATGCGGTGAGTTTTGGTTAAAGACTTTACGTATCTTATTATTTATTTAAACATTTTTATAATCCCCAGTGGCTGCTCGGCGGAGTACGCTGGCCTCCTGGACAGTCCCTGGTCGAGTGTCGTCGATGCCCTCAACAACCTGGTCACCACCCACATTCTCTCGGAAAACGGCATCATTACTGTCATCAAGCAGCTGCAATCGAAGCTCTCGGATGCAATCATGGCAGCCATGCATAATGACTCCGAATTGGAGCAAAAAGTAAGTGGACCCTTAGAAACCGTTAAAGTCGTTACGAACCCATACATAATATTAGCAACTTAAAATATTAATTAACCATCCATTTCTGAGGATATCTTTAATGGATACTCACAGCAATCTCGTTCGAACCCGCTTCGATCATCAGATGATACGATCGATTTCATTTACTTTACCCAAGGACACGTTCGCTTAATGGTTTAATTGCCACTTAATTTATGAACATTTTAAGTGAATTTAATGAATCGGAATTCAGTTCCGGCCTTCAAGTCAAAGTCAGAGTCCGATCGCTGCAGCAGAAGCCTCGAAAAAGTATCTGTGGCATTTCGAGAGCTTGTTAAACGTGGTCATGGCATCCGCATAATTATTGTCTGTTGCTGGGAATTTAAAATGCTAAATTAGAGTGGGGAGTGGGGCCGCTCCAACCCCCAAGTTGCAATTAACATGCAGGTGTGAGGACACACGTGCTGGTTGCATGAACGGCGGTGATTACCCGCTGGAGGTGGCCCACACTCTGAGTAACTTATCTCTGTCTCCGTTTCCAGGTGAAGAAGACCTGTGGATCGCCCAGCCTGACGCCTTATGCCACCGGAGAGCCGGATGCTAAGCCTTTGCCGCACAAGAATGCCATTAAGTACGCCACGCCCCCGGATCCGGGCATGGTCCGCTTCCTGTCCACCATCGACCAGAGCAAGGAGTTCTACACGAACATCGTGGACAAGTGAGTAACCAGCAGACGATGCCACGAACTATATATTAGTTTATTTTCATATATTAAGTTACACTGACTGACCGACCCATGGATGAATTGTATTAAAAAGTTAACATTTTAGAATAATTTCGGTTAGGATTTCTTGGGTTTGCGGATCATATCGATCACATTCTTCAGCAGACAGAAATATAGCGGTGTGCCGATGGCAATAAAGAAAATCAAGTTCGCTAAAATCCCATTCTTCACAGGCAATCGACAGCCCTAAGAAGAGTTTTAATCATTTTATTAAATTATATATAACCATAAGATGGCTGGTTATGTAAATACCATACTTACTTGGCGCGTTTCAGGAGGTATCGGACGAGCCAAGCAAAAGTCGTGGGCCAAAAGATGGATGTACAGGACCAGTTCCTTGAACATTTTGTTTCAATTTTTTGATTTGTGGATTATGTTGTATATGTACTTTTTTGTTCAGTTGACAATACAGGGGGGATTACAAATTTTGAATGAGTAAAAAGCACCCGCTTACCAAGCTATCTTCATTTCCATACACTTTGCAGCTTCTGTAACGAGCACCACTCTCGCGAGGATCACTCCTGCTGGACAGGCGATCGCTTCGGGGAGTACAAGCAGCTGCTGATCAACCCAGGAATGGACACTCAGAGGTACAATCCGGAGGTGCCCTTCAATTCCATGGCCCAGGCCAACCAGCTGAATGAGCTGGTGGACAAGCTGATCAAGATCCGCCAGAGCATCGGAGCAGCGGTAGGATTCAGCGAATGTTAAACGTTTAAGCCTTTATTTATATTCTTTTTGAATTCAGCAGGCACCCTCGAACAGCATACAGTCGCACGATATTCAAAGCGACATGGGCCACGAGGGCTCTGGCGGAGGCGAGGGCCAGATTGGCGACGATGAGGAGGAGTACGGTGGCGCCCATGGCTCTGGTGATGGTTCAGGCGATGGTAAGCTTTTTTTTTATACATTTTAGGTAGAGAAAGGCTTTTATTTAGAGTTTCCCTAAAGAGCCACAGGAATATATTAGGAATAAGTTGTGCAACATCTCATTAAACAATATATAAATCCCATTTTTAGGCCCCGACGTTAACTTCGGCGGCAGCCCTCCAATCACCGAACAGGAGCCACGCGACAACAGCAAGACCAGTGGGTCCAACCCGCTGGCGGCCACCACGGCGACGTGGATGCTCCTCACTCTAGTCACAATGCTCCTCAGTAGTTGTAGTTAAGGACGCTGCCCCCAGGGTCGAGGGATGAAGTAAACTCACGCACAGGACCCCGCTTGGAGGGCGAATGCGAGCAACAGCGGGGGAGACCGGAGCCTCGCGAGAATCAGCAGATGCACAAGAATCGAGTTAAATCATTAATTAATAGTTATTATCATTATTATTATTATTTGTGTAATTCTTAAGTTGTTACAAGTAATTTATTAGGCCCTAAGCGCATTCATCTCTAGCAATCGACTAACAACTTACACACCGGAAGCGAAAGCGAACCCCACTTTCCCTTCTAGCTTTTCCAAATTCAGAGCTCATCGAATTTCCAAGCCGAGTCCAACTAGACTTATGTGCCATATAGATGTGTTGGGCTCTGCGTACACAAAACCAGAGAGTAATTGCGAAATATATACTAGACAAAGGTAGGCTCAAACTCAAGCAGAACCCGGTCGTCCTCCCACAACATAGCATAGAGTGTGCGAGCAGTTTGTTCAGATAAATGTTAATATATATAGGCGTACCGTACGTAAAGCTCAATGTTCAAAGCAAGTTGTTCCTTTTCGGTGTTCGAGTAATTAGGCGAGTAAGCTCTGGGTAAACAGAAAGTTAGAAGCTATGGCACCACATTCAATGGATTCAATAGTTCTCTCGACGCGATCCAATCACCAATATTATACGTATTATACGTAAAACGGATATGTAGGTCCGTTAGCTATAGATCAGTGGATGTTAAACCTATACGAAATTATTGTTGTCTACACTCTTCGAACTGAGCGAACGAACGATCCATTGGGAAATCGAAGCGAAATGCATACGAATGGAATTTAGTTGAGGAAACGCACTTTATGGAAAAACTAGAAGACTTACAGCTTTATACGCAAAACAGAAACAGAAACGGAAACGATGAAATCTATTGATATATATACGTATATTATATGTAGCATTATTTAAATTATATATATGAACAAAGAGGGAAGACCTGGAGGTAATGTCATTCAATGCATTCAGCTAATTAGAGTTTATGGAAGTTCAACGAGTTTGCATGCAGAGTTCAGCGCACAATTTCGCAATTCGCAATCTGCAATCTTTGATTCGAAATCTCCAATTCGAAATCGAAACTATTGTTGCAATGTAACGGATACTTTACAGTGGGCAGAGCGCTGCTGAAACAAATCGAGAGCAGCGCTGGCGACACTCTAAAAAACAAACAAATATATAGTTTATACACAAATGAATATGAAATATGCATTGATACGGCGATAAGAATGAAATCTATATATATATATATATACATATACATAAATGAATTAACTAATTAAATCGTAATTATATGCTAGTGCGTAAACTGTAACGATTAGCCCGTAAAAAATGTGTAAAAAGCAAGCAGTTGACAGAGAACAACAAATTTAGTTAGTAGCAAATTAACAAAAGAAACGCCAACGGCCGCCGCACGCCTACCTGTATACATATATAGCTATATATATTTGGCCGATCGGATTAAATCGGAGCTGGGCAGGTGTGTGTGCACGCTGGTTGCAAACTATGTATAATTATTATTTGTATCATTATTATTTAACTATTGCATGTGATTAATAATATTTAAGTTAAACGTAAAGCGCAGCATATTAAATTGTAACTTATGTATACCGCAAACAAAAACAACAACAAAATGAGCAGGAGCAGCAATGCGTGGGAAAATCATCATTGTAAATCTATTCGGAGATAACCAATGCAAGAAAGCAGCAAGAATTGCACTAAAAATAATTGTACTACTTTTAGATGCCTAAAAACCAATAAATAATTATGTAACAAGAAAAGGAGAGTTCAGCAAGTTTTTTGACCCAGAGAAAGGGAGAGTGCGACGTCAATATGCTATGAGTGTAACGGCCGAAAAGACCGAAACTTTTGTAAAATTCATTTAAAACCTGAATAAACGTCAATATTTGAATTCAAAACCAGCGCACCTTTTCCGTGAACTTTTACTGAGAAAGGTGGCTACGCTGGCTAACAGATGGCTCGCGATTATAGCAAGAATGAACTAATTATAGCAAAGTAAAAATGGAAATCTGCAAATTGGACTAAAATTATTTACTGGGAATGGACAAATTTTATTATGATATTTAATATTAAATAGAATTGGGTGAACTATTTAGGGACAATTATCTTTGGCAACGTGATAAGTATCGCATGTGGATATGCATACAAAAAATATCTGAATATCGATATGCGCTTTTTGATAGTTGTTTCCGCTCTAACGAGATCTGGCAGCACCAGCTCTTGAGCGCTTTTTTTCGCACATTGGCTTTATTTTCCAAGAATGATAAAATACATTCTTGTTCATTTTCTATCTTTCCGTTCCTAGGAAATTTGTATAATAAAAGTGCATACGGTGTGTCGGTTTTGGTGACTCCAATAACAAAGCAACGAATTTGAGACGTTTCCGCGAAATTAAGGAAAATCAGCATGTCACTCAACACTAAAGAAACTTTGGAAACCAAAAACGAAGCATGTCGTAACAGGACCCAGCTAAGACTTGCCTGGGGCAGATTGTGCTGCAAAGACATAAACATGCCTTTCAGATCAATGGGTACGAGCTATGATATATAGTCGTAGTCGCAGTTAATTTTCTTTAACCGTATATTTCAGATCTAAATAACAAGGTGTTCTCTGCAGGACGTGGCAGGGCGAATGATTTAGTCCTCACACTCAATGTGCTGCCCGAGCACATCCTGGTAAACACTTCAAAAGTCCACTTTATTATTAAGCGAGCCAACTGTGAACGGAAAAGTCTCATTTACATAAAGGATGTATCACGAAATGGAACCTTTGTGAACTATGAAAAGATTGGTCTAAACAAGATACGCGTTTTGAATGATGGCGACGTTATTTCCCTATCGTTGCCCACCAACAATATCTTTTTCTTCATGGATCTCAGGCTGCCGGAGGAGTTAGCCAAAATGTATAATGAAGTTCGTGAACTCGGCTCCGGAGCCTTCGGACTGGTGCGCCTTGTCATTGATAATCGCTCCCGTCAGCTGCTTGCGATGAAGATTGTGAAGAAGAAAAGGATTTCGGGGTACAGATCTCCCGGAGACCATGAGCTAAGCGAGGTAGAGATAATGAAGAATCTGTCGCATCCGTGTATAGTTCGTATGCACGCCGTCGTCAACAGACCGGAGGCTGTTTATATTTTGCTGGACCCTATGTCGGGCGACCTCCTCAATCGACTACAGAAAAAGAACTATCTGAGCGAGGAGATATCAAAACTGTACTTTTACCAAATGTGTCTTGCCCTTAAGTATATTCATGACCGCCATATAATCCACCGCGACCTCAAGCTGGAAAATATTTTGCTAAAGACCAATGACGAGGAGACCCTTTTGAAAGTCGGCGATTTTGGACTAAGTGTGCAGAGAAACCCGCTCCCAAATGGAGCTCCATACGGCAGCAGAGAAGTTTTAACCAAAAAAGTGGATATCTGGAGCTTGGGAGTGGTTTTGTTTTGTTGCCTAAGCGGAACCTGGCCTTTCTTTTCCAACGACAACTCTCCAATAACCGACAAAATAAAGAAGGGAAAGTTCAGCTTTACAGCACCGGCGTGGAAGAATGTCTCACAAGGCGCGAAGTTTCTGATTGACGAAATCCTCACTGTGGATCCCGAAAATCGGCCATCTATCGATGACATTCTGCAGCGCAACTGGCTGCAGGATGAAGCAATGAAGCAGAAAGCTGAAAAGATAATGAAGTTCAAAAGCATGGAAAGCGAGAAAAATATGCGCCGCACTATACGTTCGTATAGCTTTTGACAGCCTTCGAGGGTTTCCATCCTGTATGCCAGTCATCGTTATTTCTGTAGAAAATGTTATAAAGTAAACGGTGCTAATAGTCGATCAATTTAATTTTCTTTAAATCTTAATGAATACTGAGTTTTTAGAAATAATACATTTAATAATCCTTAAAAAAGTTGAATCAAACTATGTATGTACATTTGTTTTGAGTTCTTCATTTGACCGTATCAATCGTTTTCGAATTCAATCAACTCGATTTGATTGCAAGCTGCAAAACTAAATTAATTTGTGCAAAATTTGCAATGAGACCAGCTGTGCGCTCACGTCTGCATCGCTAAAAATAGAAGCAACCGTTAGATTTCCAGTAAAAGCGGTTTGCAACAAATTTGGAGTTTTACGGAAAATGTTGCTTAGTCATTTAACATTTTTTTTCATGAAATTGTTTTTGAACTATGGGGGCATCCACTGTGCAGTGTGCACAGTTACCGGGATAGCATGAAAAGTCATCACTTTGGCAAGTGTTTTGTCTTTTTGA
This sequence comes from Drosophila nikananu, assembly GCA_008042635.1. Lineage (NCBI taxonomy): Eukaryota > Metazoa > Arthropoda > Insecta > Diptera > Drosophilidae > Drosophila > Drosophila nikananu. Next base: position 10,479 of record VNJV01016261.1, read on the forward strand.
CCGGTAAGGCAGGCGGGCACTCCGCGCAGACCAACAACAAAGACTGCCCCAAAAACAACAAATTGAGAAAAGCAAAACACAGATTTTACGAATTATTGCAGTCCGGGGCAATGCTCGAGAGTAAATTTCGCCGACGACCAGATACGCAAACTTTCGGCCACTGGCAGGTGTTCTTCCGACGGCCGACTGGAAAATCAATTCTTGGAATTGCCAAGAAGCAGCTCTAAAACAAAGATAAATTTTGTTTCTTTTTTGCTATTGACAACCGACTAGGATGTGGATTCAGCCGAAGGAACTGCTCCTGCCCTCGGCATTCTGGTGAGCTATAAGCTTAAAGCAAGTAGGGGCCTACTCCTGGAGGCTGAAAACCTGCTCCGGGTGCTGGCAATGGTGCGTGTGTATGTACTGGCATGTGTATGTGCATTGTTGTGTTTATGGAAGGTGTCTCACGGACAGAGATAATCGCGAACTGCACTTCACACCAGGAGCTGCGGATCGCGTAAGGGAGCAACGCATGAACCGCGTAGTTGTGCCTAGTTTGATTCTCTAATTGAGACAGACTCAAGATCAAACAAAAGCTCAGCTGTTGCTGCGGCAGCGGGTTGAAAATTAACTTACAACGGTTTCCTGCTGCGTTGAAAAAAGCCCCCCACACTTATAACTATGTAACAAGAAAAAGAGAGTCTAGCAAGATCTTTGAGCCAGAGAAAGGGAGAGAGCGACGTCAATATACTATGAGTGTAACGGCCGAAAAGACCGAAACTTTTGTAAAATTTATTTAAAACCTGAATAAACGTAAATATTTGAATTCAAAACCAGCGCACCTTTTCCGTAAACTTTTACTGAGAAAGGTGGCTACGCTGGCTAACAGATTGCTCGCGATTATAGCAAGAATGAACTAATTATAGCAAAGTAAAAATGGAAATCTGCAAATTGGGCAAAAATTTATTAATATTTTACTGGGAATTGAAAAATTTTATTATGATTTTTAATATTAAATAGAATTGGGTGAACTATTTAGGGACAATTATCTTTGGCAACGTGATAAGTATCGCATGTGGATATTCATACAACAAATATTTGAATATCGAAATGCGCTTTTTGATTTTTGTTTCCGCTCTAACGACATCTGGCAGCACCAGCTTTTGAGGGCTTTTTTCCGCACATTTCCAAGAATGATGAAATACATTTCTATCTTTCCGTTCCTAGGAAATTTGTATAATAAAAGTGCATACGGTGTGTGGGTGTGGTGACTCCAATAACAAAACAACGAATTTGACAAGTTTCTGCGAAATTAAGGAAAATCAGCATGTCACTCAACATTAAAAAAACTTTGGAAACCAAAACCGAAGCATGTCGTAACAGGACCCAGCTAAGACTTGCCTGGGGCAGATTGTGCGGCGAAGACATAAACATGCCTTTCAGATCAATGGGTACGAGCTGTGATATATAGTTCCTGTCGCAGTTAATTCTTTAACCGTATATTTCAGATCTAAATAACAAGGTGTTCTCAGCAGGACGTGGCAGTTCGAATGATTTAGTCCTCACACTCGATGTGCTACCCGAGCACATCCTGGTAAACACTTCAGAAGTCCACTTTATTATTAAGCGAGCCAACTGTGAACGGAAAAGTCTCATTTACATAAAGGATGTATCACGAAATGGAACCTTTGTGAACTATGAAAAGATTGGTCTAAACAAGATACGCGTTTTGAATGATGGCGACGTTATTTCCCTATCATTGCCCACCAACAATATCTTTGTCTTCATGGATCTCAGGCTGCCGGAGGAGTTAGCAAAAATGTATAATGAAGTTCGTGAACTCGGCTCCGGCGCCTACGGACTGGTGCGCCTTGTCATTGCTAATCGCTCCCGTCAGCTGCTTGCGATGAAGATTGTGAAGAAGAAAAGGACGTGGGTGTGTAGATCTCGCGAAGACCATGAGCTAAGCGAGGTAGAGATAATGAAGAATCTTTCGCATCCGTGTATAGTTCGTATGCACGCCGTCGTCGACAGACCTGAGGCTGTTTATATATTTCTGGACCCTATGTCGGGCGACCTCTACAATCGGTTATATGAAAAAAACTATCTGAGCGAGGAGATATCAAAACTGTACTTTTACCAAATGTGTCTTGCCCTTAAATATATTCATGACCGCCATATAATCCACTGCGACCTCAAGCTGGGCAATATTTTGCTAAAGACCAATGACGAGGAGACCCTTTTGAAAGTCGGCGATTTTGGACTGAGTGTGCAGAGAAATCCGCTCCCAAACGGCAGCCGAAAGGTTTTAGCCAACAAAGTGGATATCTGGAGCTTGGGAGAGGTGCTTTTTTCCTGCCTAAGCGGAATCTTGCCTTACTTTTCCAGCGAAAACTCTCCATTAACCGACCAAATAAAGAAGGCAAAGTTCAGCTTTACAGCACCGGCGTGGAAGAATGTGTCACAGGGCGCGAAGTTTCTGATTGACGAAATCCTCACTGTGGATCCCGAAAATCGGCCATCTATCGATGACATTCTGCAGCGCAACTGGCTGCAGGATGAAGCAATGAAGCAGATAGCTGAAAAGATAATGAAGCTCAAAAGCATGGAAAGCGAGAAAAATATGCGCCGCACCATACGTTCGTATAGCTCTTAACAGCCTTCGCGGGTTTCCATTCTGTACGCTATTAGTCGATCGATTTAATTTTCTTTAAATCTAAATTAATACTTAGTTTTTATTCCCTTGCAGGGTATTATAATTTTAGTCAGAAGTTTGCAACGCAGTGAAGGAGACATTTCCGACCCTATAAATTATATATATTCCTGATCAACATCAACAGCCGAGTCGATCTAGCCATGTCCATCTGTCCGTCTGTCCGTCTGTCCGTTTCTTCGCAAACTGACTAACTTTGCAGATAGTCTTCTATATGCTCTCACTACTATATATGTCGGAACGAGCCGGATCGGTCGACTATATCATACAGCTGCCATAGGAACGATAGTTAAATTTCAATGAAAAAAATTATAACTTCGCCGATTTGTACAATATTTGAATAAAATTTAAGATATGGCCATTTTGTATTATTCTAGAATTTCGGTTTTAATTTGATAAAAATCGGACAACTATATCATATAGCTGTCATAGGACCGATCAGAAAATAATGATGAAAAAATCTAACTAAGCCAATTTTTCACATATTTTCATAAAATTTGAGACATAGACATATTATTCCAGAATTTCGGTTTTAATTATATTCAAATCGGACCACTATATCATATAGCAGCCATAGGAATATATATATAAATTCATTAAATTCGTTCGCAACATTTTTCGCTCGCAACATTTTTCGTTCGCAAC
>VNJV01016268.1:0-12533 GCA_008042635.1 Drosophila nikananu
CGATCTAGCTATGTCTGACAGGAAAAAAAAATTAAAAATTTTTTTTCCTTTTTTAATTTAAATTTAGTATGCACATTTATTAATCTTGTAAAAACTAACATATAAAAGTTGTCCGAATTGAAATGAATAAATTTTTGGCTTAGTTATAATATTAGTAAAATTTGATTAGGTATTTTTGGTGGCAGCTGAAGAACACCAAGCGAATTAAAGATAAAACTAATATATATTTCGATTCACCTTTAAAACCTTAATAAATAAAATGGAAAATGTTAATTAAATCTAAAACAACGGATCTCAATTTTTGTAATTTTTAAAAATTATTGAAAATAGTCGAACAATTTTATTATTATTATTTCTTTGGTATTAATTAGACAGTAGAACTAGAAATATGTTCAATAAGCAATTCATGTGAAAAGATTTACTAGGTAAAATTAATAGATTTCGTTTTCTTTAATAAGAAGTGAAAAATTAAATGAATTCCGCACTCCAATACGAGTTCTGGCAGGACTTTGTTTGGTCTTTCTACACTCAGGAATGACTGTATTTAAGCCACAAACGAAAAAGGTATCTATAGTTATGACTCCCTGGATATCATCAGAACAGAAAAGATACGCATATAAAAACTCTGATTTATCCGGATATGATTTAATCACAACCAACTGCTATAATCCTCCTTTGAGAATTTATTCAGCAGCGAAGTCCTTTATGATTTTCCATTTCAAACTGCTTTTCCACAGTCGTATTATTTGCTTTTCCAGCCACTGCGTTTTGTTAGTTATTGTTTGCCCCGCTTTGTGCAACTATAAATCGTTTATATATTTTGTTGAGTGCGAGAATTTATCGCTGGAGCTGGATATGAGAAGGGAATCACATAAATACAAATAAATCAAAAGCATTTCGAATGGCGATGGCAATACAAACAATCTTTTCCTTCTGATTCCGAGGAATGGAAAATTGAGAAATATAAATGTGTGTAGTTGTGTGAGTGCTAGAGTTTCTCTGTGTGTGTGTTTAGTGTAGCTGTAGGCCAGAGTGTGTGTGTGTCTGTGTGTGCGCTGTGCGAAAATTGATGTCTTGCCTCATAAAAATAAGGCATCAGAAGAATCGCCCGAATGTGTTTTTGTTGAAAGGCAACATTGTAAATTTTATGACTTTTTTATGCGCTGAAATCTATAAATTATGTAAACTGACACTGACAGCTGTCAACCGAAGGCTCAGCGACAGCTCCAGTCGCACTCACCAGGCCCATTCGGCGAGACCCATTCCCAGACATCAGAGATGTTTGGGTTTTTTGGTGAATAATTAAATCTAGTTTTGATAAATTATAATAAAGATTGAAAAATTGGTTAAATATTTTAATAAATTCAAGTTGTTATAAGCATATTAATTTGTTCATGTTAAAAATTATTACCTTTAATTTGTATATTATTATTTCAAAGAAATACAAAAAGGTTTTGTAGTACTTAAACATTTTTTACAAGCAAAATATCTATGAAAATCAAGCGATTCTTTAGCAAAATAAATTCTTCCACACTTGTATCTTACACTGCTATTTCTTATATATATTTTTAACTCTTAAAAAAATCTCAAATATATCCAATTTGGCATCGCTGGCACTCAGCTAGCAAGCGGAACGGTTGCAAGTGACACATGTGTCAAATGGTCGATGGGGAAGCGCGGCGAAATTTGCTATTCCCAGTACCCGGGATCTGGTTCCTTCGGCAAAGAGCAATCCTCGCCACTTTACACCACCCCACTGGAGGGCACTATAGCCTCCTTGCACCACCAGTCCCCACGCCACGCACCGCTCCGGCGGGAACTGATGACTCGAGATGATTAAATGATTGCGAGAGGCAATAAAAAAATTATAGCTAATATATATTTTTTGTTATTTGTTCTCCTTTTTTTAAATGGATCTGGGGTTGAGAATAGAAGCCTGCCTTTGATACCCTTTTAGCTGGATTTTATTTAGATTTTGGGAAAGTTATTTTCGATTAAAATGGGGATTTTCTTAGATTTTAAACTTTGTTTTTGGATTTGGGAGTGGAATTTTATAGCAGGTTTTGTAAATTTATTGGATAAGTTAAAATAAGGGATTTTTATAGACTTAAAACATTATTTGTGGATTGTGGAATGGTTTTTAAAGCTAGTTGTCTACATATTTTTTAGATAGGCTAAAATTGGGATCAAAACTTTTTTTAAGTCCCTTTAAAATGTGCCTAAATGTATGCAATAGAGGAATGTGTTATCAGGTTGAATAAAATTAATTTTAAAGGGAACAATTTGTATTTGTAGTCTCAAGACCCAAATTAAGTAAAATAACAGTTTATATTAAATTGACACAAAGCAAGTTAACAGTTTACCAATCAGATAGTAAACAAATAATATAAATAATAACACAACTAAATGTTTATATTTAACAATTTGTAGGGAATTTTTTTTAATTTTTGTTAGAGTTTAATTTTTAGAGTGCAGTTTTGTGACCTTCTTAAAATGTGATGTATCTAGTACTTTCGTTGGTACCCCTTTATTAAATATTAAAAGGTATATTTAAAATGATGTATGTATTTTGACTTACTTTTAATTTGATAAAAATATTTATGAGTAGTAAATAATAACTTTAGGGGTAAATCTCACATTTTTTATATTTATTTCCTAGAGATTCGTTTGGGACACTATCTTAAGATATTTTAAAAATGTAGTACTTGTTGTGAAAGTTTTTATATTGAAAAGTATTAAGCCTTATATTTTACCTACATTCTCATTGAATAAAGTATTAAATATGAACATTTTATTGTTTCAAAAAGCTTTCGATATATGTATTAAGGATTTTATTATACACTATATATATATATATATTCTTTTATACATTCCGTGACCTGGCAAAACCCCAGTCAACAATTAACGCTTTCCGTACTCTCTTTCTCTTTCTCCGTAAAAGTAAATCAGGAAAGTTCCTGCCAATGTGCAATAAATGAGAGGCCATGGCCTTTCCCCGGGAAAGCAGGCGGCACTAACATAACTAACGAAAGAAATTAACCAAAAATAAATTAACTGGAAACCCCCGACCCGGAGGCCAAAAGGGTTTCTGGATTCCGCTGGGGCCAGGGCCGGGGTGTCAACCGCTCCGCTCCACTCGCTGCTCCTGCTGCTCCTTCTCCTGCTGCTGCTGTTGCTTCCGCTGCGATGGAGACGACCGACTCGGTGTGTGTTTGTGTGTGTGACTTTTGGAATCCCAAATGTCTTTTCAACATGCAATTTTTATTATTGACTGTCGGTCGACGGTCCTCGGTTGACTGGGGGCTGTCGGTGTCGTGCCAGCGCGCAGCTTTTCAGTGTTTTCCGCCCGGCGAATCGTGAAAATGTCATTACTGTCAATCAAGTCGGGCAAAGGTTTTTCCCCGAAACTCCAGTACATTAAAGCCCTTCTGTCCAGCCAAGTGACAAATTGAAAAGTTCATTCAAAATGGAAGAGATTCGGTCACGATGGAACCGGAAATTAGCGATGGCGATTAAGTGATGGGGTTTTTCTCTTTAGCTTTTAGTAAATCGGGTGGATAAGGTGTGTTTTTCTGAAATTTCAAGGGATTGAAATCGTTGGAAAATGTGCTTCAAAGTATGCAATGATATCTAATAATTATTTTTTTGAGTTAATATTTTGTAGCATGATTTTAGGCTACAGTTAAATTATTTGGAAAATGTATAGAATAAAAATATTTATTTATATAGAATAGGTGTGTTTTTTTATATTTCGAGGTATTGAAACCGTTGAAAAATAAGCTTAAAAGTATGCAATGATATATATAATTAAAGTCTTTGTTGGGGTTTTATTATGTAACTTACCTTTGTAAAATTGTTTGAAAAATCTAGAGGGTAATTATATAATTATTAATATAGGATGTGGAAAATAGTTGTATTTTATGTTTAAAATCTTTATTATTAAAAAGTAAGCTTATTGTTAAATATATTTATAATTATCTTCCAAGATTTACTTCGGTATATTTCAAATATATATAAACTGAAAAACATAGTTTTTAAAAATTATTCCCAAGGGAAGGTATGCAGAATATTTGAAGACCTGACAGCATTATTGGTGTGCGTGTTATGCGTCAATTCTGATATGCTGACAAATATATATATGGGATATATACATATAACTATAGCACACACCATCTAGGCACCGGGAACGGAAAATTGAAAATGTCAGAGGAGTCCAACTGGCGGAAGAGTGATTGCCGACATGCATCGCCGGCATTGGCGTGCCAAATGTAACGATTTGGGCATTAGGCGGCCGAGCTTGTTGAATTCCGGAGTCGCCTCCGCCTCCGCCGCCGCCTCTGCCATCGATGGACAGTAGCTGATATATCTTTTATTATGTAGTTCTGTGTCATCGTAAAAATCGCCGGCTATTACTTGATTGTCCTTCATAAGAGCCATAAAGCCGTTGGCGGCCTATGGCCCATTGTAAAATGATTTACTCGCCTGCCTGCCTGCCTGCCTGCCCGCCTCCCAACCCCCGGCCACATCCTTCTCATTTGGAGTCTCTATTCTCATTTTTTTATGGCTCGCTTTTTTTACGGTCTTTTACAGTTTAACGACGCATCGCTGACACACAAACTGGGAGCTGGAAATGAGAGCTTTTCGTTTGGTATAACGAAATCTATTCACGATTTTCCCTATGGCAGAATAATGTTACCATTTTATTGTATTTATCACTGTTGTCCTTTAAGCCGATTCTAGTTTGCCTTCCTCTTTGCTTTGTCTGCTTTCAGAACATTTCCTCCTTCTTGTTTCCTCCATTTAATTTTTGGGCGTTGCTGGTCCCAGTTTTTATGTTATGACTCTTGGCCATTTATTGGCTTTTACTTTTGTTTGGTACTCTTGTTATTGATATTAATTAATGAGAGTATTTTGAGTGAGTTTACTTTAAGTAATATTTAAATATACATTTGTTTAGTATAATGGAAGGCTAATTATGAAGGCTAATGTAAGCTAGATCCCTTTCATTTTCAGCGATAAGGTTGACAGCATTAAGGATCGAAATGAGCTAATAACTTAGCCACTTTATGGTTCGAAGGATTAGGGGCCAGCACAGGTGGTTACCGGCTTATCGGGACCGAAGGCCGCTGTCGACGAGCCTGAAATATGGAAGCGTGAAGCTGATGACATTGATTAGGGTGAGAGCGGGCTAGAGGGTCAGCGGGTCAGCGGGAGCGGTGAAAGTGACTGAACCCTCGGATCCCAGAGATGCAGTTGATCCTCCCTCTTCTGACCCATCCCTCGCTCTTTCTCACTCGCTCCGTTGGGCATTTTTTTGGCGACTCATTGTTACTTTCCGCCCGCACACCTGACTGGCCACGACTACACTGAGAAGAATTGTATTCCCTCTTCGTTAGGAAGTGAAAATTGTAGAGTAAAACAAGACACTATTTATACAGAATTTAAAATTGGTTGAACAGAATTTTGCTAGGGCAGTTTTTTATGTACTTGGTATAGAAAATAATAAAATTGATACTTATGGAGATTTACAACAATTTAATGCTTTAAATTTAGGCAGGTTTTTGAGATATAAAAGTTTAGGTTTAATATATAAAAATTTTGTTGTTGTATATAAAATATTTTAGTTTGTTGCAAACCTACAAACCATCTCGATTGAATTTTCTTCAATTCGTAAGAGACATCTTAAAATGTGACTTATGGGTTTGGGTGCCAACTATAGTTTTCTTGTCTTAATTTATTCTTCTTTTATTATTTTATTTTAATGAGAACATTTTAAAAAGACCAAAAATTTCTTTCTTTCAAATAATATTTTTGATAAGGTAAAAAAATTATATTTAAATAAATGTATCCCTTGGTAGGAGACATCTTAAAACCTTTACTTGTACTTCTTTTAATTAATTTAATTTCTCTTTGAAAGTTCTTTACAAATTCGTAAAGATTTTATTCTTTTAAAAATTAATTATTATTACAAGGGCCTTGTTGCACTGCGAATTATTTAAAATTAAATAAATTAAAATAATTAATTTCAATTCGAATTAATTGTCCTCCCTTAATTGGTAAGAAACACCTTAAAATGTGACTTTAGGATTCGAGTTTCGTCTAAAGCTTTCTTTCTTGTACTACTTCTTTTAGTAATTTCCCTATTTAAATTGTAACAAAAACCTTAGAGATTTTATGCTTTTCAAAATAATTACAAATTTAAATAAAATAAATAAAACATTTTCCATACATTATCAAATAAAGTAATACTTTTAAATGTATTTTCCCCCGTGTATCCATCAGATAAATTAGCTATAGTTTTTTCATCTAACCGTTCGCTTTGTCTGATTCTGCTGACCGGCATTCGGGGGAAAACCGCTGCTCTGGGTTTCTTTACGAACGTGCCCTATATGTGTGGTATATGTATATAATATAGTGCGGTTCGGGCCAAGTGTGTGCGTGCTAGGGTCTGGTCTGGGCCATGGCTTAGACAATCTCTGGCCAGACGTGGCCGACAATCAACGTCGGGCCAAAAAACGTCTTATCATTGTTAGGCGGGTGGCTGAAGTGGAACAAATTAATTTCGTTCGTTTTAATTATTCCGCTTTGAGGAGAGAACTCTTTGCTTCTCATTTTCCTGTCTGTCATAGAGGTTGCTGTAATTTGAGAGCTATTAAGACCGCGGACGGTTAAGGTCAAGAATCATGGTTTAATTATTTAAGTGATTTCGAGTTTACTATTATTTTCTCACATTGTTTTTCAGCAAAAGAAAAGACTCTAAATCGTGAATATCATTGTGAGTGAAGAGTTCATAACAAATAGCTGTGATTTTCAGATTCTTCTTGGGTAGATATACCATAAATCTTCTTTATAACTTTATCTACGAACTCCGTTATGCCCTGATAATATTATTTGAAATCAGATATCAACTTAAACCCAAAGCCACACTGCATCTGCAGCCAAGTAGAAGACATTAGAAAAATGTGTAATAAGAATCAAGGCGATAAAGTCCAGGATTACACAATATTTTTACGCAGTCCTTCCGGCTGGGACCTGAGTTAACCGTTGACCCCGCGGCGAATCGCGTGTATTTTGGCCGCTTGAAACTTCACACCCAGGGCACACGATACCTTAACCTCCTCCAGCTAAAAAATTAAGGGAATCCCCACACCCAATCTCGTTCTTATTCCTGCGGTTTCCTTCGGGCTTTCCTTCAGGCTTTCCTTCAGGTTTTCCGCTCTCTTCCTTAGAGAGAACAACACATGGGCACGCAATGTTTCCGCTGCAACGGCAGTCTAAAGTGTCCAATCAAGTTTTTGAAATGAAACCTAAATAACATGTCATAATAAATAACCTTCAAGCGACCCGGGAGCCCGCCTGCCTGCCTGCCTGGCCAAAGAAGAAATCCAAAATCCTGTAATTACAACGTAAATCCAAAATGTCTCAGCGCCGCACAGCCGTTGCACACTCACTCAAACACACACAAGCACACCCATACAGAGGGCCGAAGGAAACTTAATTCATATATCAAAAAGTTTGTCGGTCCGAACACTGGACGAGAGTAGCAATTTGCGCGCAAGTAGCCGGCTCCAGGTCCACGCCGAAGACCAAAAAACCCAGGACAAGCCCAAGACGTAGTGGCAAAGTGAGAGAAAAAATGGGTGTAAATTGGTCAAAGCTTCAAATAAAATTTATTAATTTCAATTGCAGTTAAAGGGCACTACACTGCCTATTTAAATCCATAGAAATGTCATCTAGTTTGTTCTGAATTTATCATATATTTATTAATATTTAAAATCTATTCACTGCCTTGTTATCAATACAATTAGAGTGAATTTTCCTCAGTGTCCCTTATATTCTGCACACTTTAGAGCAGGTTCAGAGGACTTGGATTCCTTGAGGGGGTCGCTGTGTGGGTGGGCCCAGGATCCGGATTCCAAGGAGGGGATTTCGAGTCCAAAGGAGAAAGGAAAGTCAGCGGAAACAGAGTCCGACGAGGAGAACGCTGCTGCCCCTGCCTGTCGTGTCGAATGAGAAACACAGCAATTATGCAATTTGATAATACTTCATTCTCGGGTAATAAATATTAATTATTTTTTGCGAATGTGATTTCGTGTTTCGTGTCCGTCCAACCGACCTACCAACCGACCCACTGGGCGCTAGTTTGCGGAGATTTATGGCTTGGCAGCCCGCATGGAATGGGGACCGAAAAGACGTCTCTTTCCCCATCTTTCCCCAAAAATTCTGGCTTATTTGGGAATTCCCTTTTTGGCAATAATAAGATGTACAAGTACTTGTGTTTTCCGGTGTCCAACATGTGAATTTGCTTAAAGTTTCGGGCTGACCTCCTGCTGAACACCTGCAATAAGTAGCAATTTACTGGACACGAAGGAGATGTAGTTGTAAGTTTACTACCACTATATATATTTTATTAGGAATTAGAAATAATATTAGTTAGTTTGAAATAATATTACTTTGAATATAAATAAGATTTAAAAAAGATTTTAAATTTATCTGTTGATTGATGCAGTGTTTTGCATGTAACAAGTCATATTCATTAGTTAAATTTATATATTTTAGTCAGCAACTAACTACTAGTTTATAATTTAAGGTTAAATTTAATTATTCTTTTAAATTACATAATTAAACTTTTTTAATTTCTTACGTAAATAAATTTGATTGAGGTTTATAAGTAAGTTTTTCTTACAGATTATAAATACTCAAAGACTCAAAGAAAGTAATAAACTTATTTATTCCAAGTCTCTTAATTGACCCATTTTTTCGTAATTTTAATTAGATATTTTCATCTATTTTAGTCGGAAATAAACTTTTCTTTAAAATCCAAAAATAAACTAAAAGAATTTCCTAACTTTACCCCCTCTAAACTCCCTTTCTGCTTGCCTAAAACCCTTAGAAGTTACCAACATCTACAGGCCTTCCTTTATGCCCCTGAATTTGGGTTAAACGAATAAGATTATTCAAAATTCCTTTGGCGCATGACTCGGGCTAATATACACATTAAACGTTAATTAATTTTTTGTGTGCTTACTAGGTGAGTCGCGCCCCCAGGTATACCATATAGTCAGGCCATAGTTACCAGTGAGCTTGTACACTTTCAGTGCTTCCGACATAACCCACTCGGGGGGTGGGTGGCATATCCCATACTACATACTGCCACAGAAAAGTCCTACCCCGGATCCCCTAGGAGGGCTACACTCCGTACTACATTGTCCTTGTCGTTGTCGTCTCTCGCAGGTTGGTTGACTTCCAGGCCGTTAGCTTTCATTTCGTTTCGTTCCATCAGAAATCTCTCGTGCATAAGGAACATTTTAATTTTGAAAGGGACTCCTGACTGTGGCTGCTCCTGCCTCTCCCACTGCCGTGGAAATTGCCATAACATCCACATATCACACTTGCACAGAGACCGACCGACCGACCGACCGACCTCCTGCCAGTCACCTTCTCATATAAATAAATAAATAAAAATAACAGAGCTCGGCGAAAAAGGAATGAAAAAGTTAAATTGAATTGTGTTGGCTCGGAATACTTACTTACTTGGTAGTACTTTAGCCACCGCAATGCCAGCAGACATTGCCCATGTCCTTTACTCTCTCTCCCTGTCGTCCTGTTTATCCTGCACTTGAAGTTTACGCAACTTTTTCGGTTAGTTTTTGCCTGACTCTGTCTGTGTTTGTAGGTGCTGCAAGCAACTGTCAAACTTGCTAGATGTAGCTAAATTGCTTTGCCAAAAGACGAAAATTAGGTGGCACCCAAGAAAAAATGTAGAGAAATAAAAACCAGAAAGATCTCAAGCAAGTGCTTTTAAAATAAAAGTAAGACTTAAGCAGAAGAGGCGGCTATTCAAAGGCTGGGCATATATTTTGATCTCATATTATTTGTATTTAATTCTTAAGCCGCCAACTTCTACTCTAGTTTCCTGGCAGCAAAACTTACATTGTAATTTCCCACGCACCACATAATCCAAATGGCCAACTTGTCGCCAGCAAATGGGCTGCTGTCACGTCACTGGTCTGCCATATTCTCGTCAAGATGTTTCAGTTTTTCCCTTTTTTTTTTGGGTGCGGACTCTCTGGTTCTTATTTTTGATTCTGGGCTGGGCTGGGCCTGCTGTAATCAATTTTAATATACCTCCCGAAAGGAGAAAACTTCTGTGTAGTGTTAATAAGCTCATGTTGATATTGGTGGTCACATTGGAGACATACGTCGCGCCATCAGTCAGCCAGTTCAGTCAGTCATTCTGTCATTTAGCCAAGACATCGCGGTTGCGGTCGCGGTCTCTGTTTGTGTCTCCGTCTCTCTGTCCCAGTGTCAGCCCTGTTCCACTGGTCGCCCTGACGAGTTGTCAGCTCACTGTCAATATGTCGTTGCTACTCGTGGTCTCCCTTCCGTCTCAGTGGTGCTGTAGAGAAGCGGAATTTTATAATGAAAAAGCTAGATAGAGTCGGAAAGAGGTAGAGTACTTAAAAGTTGATCTTATGGCAGGATTAATTTAAAGAAATTCGTGGGAGTTGTGATGTGCTTAACACAACAAAAGAATAGATATCATGAAAGAAATAAATATCAATATTGTTTCAAGAGATAAGTTTACTTGAGAGATATAAGTTACTTGTGGAGTCTATTGTTATTTTTTTAATTATAGATCATTAGCAAATTTCCCTACATATAAGAATTCTGCTATTTCGGGCTTATAAAATGTCTCAGAATTTGTACTTGGGAATTTTTAGGGCACGCTCAAGGGGATTTTTCTGGCTCCTGCCTCTTGTGAGCACTGAATTTTGACTTGAGAATTTGTAGCACCTGTTGAAGGCGATTTTTCTTACTACTGGCTCGTTTTTAGGGATCAATTTTAATGAATTATATTATTAACCTTTACATTTATATCTTTAATTATATCAAAACATCTAAATAATAGCTATCTAACCATCACCATTTCCCCTCTTCAACCACCACTAAAACTAATGTAATATACGTACTCTGTCTCTTCACTGTGATGTTGATTTTTGTCGTCAAGTGTGCATAATTTTATTCTTTATGTTTTGTTTGAGTTTGATACAAATGTGTATAACCCCGCCATAAGACAACTTGTTTACCCGCACAACTTTGCCATTTGTTTGTCCGTCTGTCTGTCTGTCTGACTGTCCGCCATGTGTGCGCCATAATAGTTTCGACTTGAAAGTGAATGTAATGAGCTTGAATATATATAGTGTGTCACATAAAACATCTCGCATGAGCCACTGAGCAGTGCCACTGGAGCGCGGTTATGTGATCTGCTTAGTTTATAAATTCCAGTCCAGTGATTGCAAATCAAAAATAGAAAAAAAGGACTTGACTTTAAGATAGGTATTTAATGGTATTTAATAGAACCATTAAAATACTAGAACTAGTTATAAAATAGACATATTTTAGTAACACTTTCCTAGTTATTTAACATCTCTTAAACCATTGTCTGAACTCTCTTAAAGGATCTGCCTTCAGTGGCAGACTTTTCCATTTCCGAAAAACCAAATCATTGTCCAAGTGAGTCAATTTATGTATGCATATTGCAGTCGCAGATGTGCGGCGTAGTTGTAGGGATAAAGGATATGCAGGATATCGGATGCTGGATTCCGGGATTCCGGAACCAGAGCGGGTGGCGGCGGGTTTTGGGTCCGCGGGTGGCTATAGTTCGGCGCTTCCTCGACGGCTGCATCTCATGGCAAGCGGCTCCTAAATCATATGGATATCATCAATGGCACGACGGTCGCTGGTCGCTGGCATGTGCCACATGCAGAGCATCATCATCCGAGGCAGCAGCGGTGTCTTTGTGTGCATGCACAATTGCCACCAAATGCAGCTGTGCACTGGGAGAAAGACATAAAGAAATTCTATAGAGAATAAATAAATAAAATTGTATATAAAGAGAGCGGGAATTTTGTTAAGAATTTATTAAGGATTATATTCTCCTCTTATAGATTTAGCTAAGTAAAATTTCTAATTAAGTCTCGGAATATTAATCCCAAAATTATTTCCAGTGCCTAGGAAGCATCCCTCCTCAACGGCTGGAAATTCTTTCCGCCTGTCGTCCGGGTACCCGAGCATGTACATAGCATGCGGCTCTGAAGGGTGTCCCGTTCCGGCATCGGTTCCCATTCATATTGAGTGGTTGATTGCCTTAATGAATGCCTCAATGCTGACAAGTTATTTGCGGCCACATTGCCAGGCAGCGTCTGTAAACATCCTGACATTCCGCTATCCCATATCCCATATCCCGCTAGCCTGTTATCCTGCTATCCCGCTGCCTGCCTGCCAGCTCGCCAGCTGCCGCAGGCACAGGCACAGGCTCAGGCGCAGTTGCATTTCCGCCTCCTGGCCAGGGATGCCTGCGGGAAGGAAAGGCAGGCTCCTGCCGCCGCTGCTGCTTTGTTGATTCGCGATCCTTATTCGCCGAAGGATGCGTCGTCACAGTTGCAATTGTTGTGTTTCAGCCTAAACTGCAACCAATTGTTCGGTTAGCGTGTGTCAGCAATCCTTTCAGAGAATAGAAAACGTGTTAT